>JAYJLV010000027.1:3236623-3248141 GCA_036873485.1 Torymus texanus | reverse complement strand
G
The DNA here is from genome assembly GCA_036873485.1 of Torymus texanus. Classification (NCBI taxonomy): domain Eukaryota; kingdom Metazoa; phylum Arthropoda; class Insecta; order Hymenoptera; family Torymidae; genus Torymus; species Torymus texanus. Next base: position 3,248,140 of record JAYJLV010000027.1, on the reverse strand, counting down.
CACTATATGTTTACAGATAAACTGAATTAATTTGAATTGTATATAAGAATAATCGCTACTCCTTTTGTCGGTTGGAATGGTACGGAGCTCGCGATCTGTTCACGATTACTGAAGTGTGTGGCTCGTTTCTCCTTATTTATTATTAATAAATAAAATCTTTGGATCTTTGGATAGGTCAAAAACCCGAAAACAAATATTCTTATGTGTCAAAATACCAAAAATCAACAACCTTCTGGATCAAAATACCGAAAACTAAAATTCTTATCGTTCGAAATAACGAAAATCATAATTCTTATGGGTCAAAATACCGAAAATTAGAAATATTTTTTGCAGACCATTTCTTATCATTTTGCACTACGAAATCGAGCAATATAGATAATTACGTAGAGTTGAAATAGCAACGAGTTAAAATAGCACGTATATGATTTAATTACCTTGAAGAGAGACATACGCGTAACGAGTGACAAAAAGAACCGTGCCTTCGTTGTCCCCGTAAACATCACGAGCTCTTGCATTTTTATGAACCGAAAAAAGGCGCGAAAAATCAAAGCAACGTCCGTCACCTGCAAATTCATAACTTATAGTTCGAGTAACCTTATTTAAAATTCTTCCTATAAAGGTAAGGTGATAGGTACTCGCTGAGAAGATAGTTTACGCTTTACTTGACGAGGGTTCTTCGGTAACAATAATAAACCCGAAAGTTGTATATGAAGTCGGTGCCGAAATATTAAAATTCAGAGTTTCGTTGCATGGTATAGGCAACCCGGACGTACCTCTCATTACAAATTTTCGTCGCCTGGAAGGAAGAAGCTTCCACCTCAACTCGGCAAGTAAGAAAGTGCCAACACGTCGTTTAAAAATGTTGGAGTTGACTGTATTAATATTATTCAGTAGAAGAATTTTGATCAGTACAGTCGTACAATAAAATAGATCACAAAATCGAGTTTAACGTATCTAAACTCGTCTACTAAATAATATTAGTACAGTCAACTCCAAAATTTTTAAACCACGTGCGGCGAGAAAAAAATGAAAATTCTTATAGGTCAAAATACTGAAAATGAAAATTCTTATAGGTCATGTTCGGGATTGTAGTACCCGAAAAAGCCGCCAGATGTCAAGCATCGACAAGCAACCTTCAATGAAAAATACTCCTATGAGTATACATCGACGGCTGAGGGGAAGAACCGGCTAACTCGCAGTCCGGTTCAAGAAGCGGCTAACTCGCGATCCGTTTTAGGAACCGGTTAACTGTCTGGTTCAAGAAGCGGCTAACTCACAGTCCGCTTCAAGAACCGGCTAACTCGGAGCCCGCTTCAAGAAGCGGCTAACTTGCAGTTCGCTTCAAGAACCTGTTAACTCGGGAGCGCTTTTGTTTTCTCTTTTGTAGCGGCAACCTTGCACGATGTTAATATACAATTCCTGTTAATTATACGCTATTAAATATTCAGAAAAAAGTGGAGTTGTCTATAAGATTTTTTTAAGTAAAATCTTGTCTTTGCCTACCATATTGAAGAATACAAAAGATTTTCTTCAAATAGATTATTAAATGTGTACGTAAACTCAGAAGATTTAGTGGGTGACCACGTAGACGTGCTCCACGAGGACTGAGAGGTCGGCTGTTGTGGCGGGAGATTGATTTCCGTTGCTGATGAATTCTTCCAGTGGATCATACAATATTGTTTGAGCCTCCTTGTCGTTGAATACCAATTCTAAACGGTTATCGGTTGGCTTTGATTTGTAGATTTTTGGAACCCAAACACTCCACTGATCCTTATAGTGAGTATTTGAGAGAACTCCTTGCCTCATATTTACCATCCAAATGCTAACACACGTTAGACAAGTGTTCTGGATTATGGGCATTGTCAGAGACAATTCGGTATGATCTTCATTAAGATTTTCTGTTGCCAAGACTCCTTCTCTTGTGAATTGCAAACATTTGAAATTAATGTAACGATCAGCAGTGTCCAGATCTAGTGCTTTATCTAACCATTTTCATGCCTCTTGAACATCTCGAGCATGCTGGGAAAGGTGATTTTTGCATTAGATTTGCATCATATCAACATAAATTAGATATACTTATCTTGTAAATTCTTTCTTTGGTAACAAAAGGTTCAATGAGGGTAGGTACACATGGTATTGATTGACATTTTACAGACAACTCCACATTTTTTTCAGAATTTTTAATAGCGTATATTTAATAGGAATCGTATATTAAAATCGTGCAGGGCTGCCACTACAATTTTAGAGAGAATAAAAACGCTCCCGAGTTAACCGGTTCTTCAAGCAGGTCGCGAGTTAGCCGGATCTTGAAGCGGACTGTGAGTTAGCCGGTTCTTGAAGCGGGCTGCGAGTTAGCCGATTCTTGAAGCGGACTGTGAGTTAGCCGCTTCTTGAATCAGACTGCGAGTTAGCCCGTTCTTGAAACGGTTCGCGAGTTAGCCGTTTCTTGAACCGGACTGCGAGTTAGCTGGGTTCTTCCCCTCAGCCGTCGATATGTACATGAGTTAAACGGAACCGCGGAATGGTTTAATAGAACGATAATGAATATGGCGCGTTGTTTACTAATAGAGGCACAAGTACACAAAAGATATTGGCCTGAAATAGTACGTGCAGCAGCATACTTGAAAAATCGTTCGTTAGCAAATACGATAGAAAAGAATACTCCTTTTGAGATTTTCGTCTTTACGGTAGTAGGATTTTTGTAAGAAGGCCGGAACAAAAAAGAATTTCGAAATGGGATCTTAAGACGGATTTGGGAATTCTATTAGGATATAGTGATGTAGGATACAGAGTTTTATTAAATAGTAGAGGAAAACGTAAAATGTATAGGACTTGATGGAGAGTAAAAATATTCATCTCCTTCGACTTCAACTCTCGAGTCAAGTGGAGGAGAAGAAAATTACCGTGATGATGATTTAAGCGATGATAATGTTTTTCAAAGCGCGGATGAGGATGATGAACGGAAACTAAAAGTAGCAAATAAGAAAAATTTAGAGATATTGAAAGTTTCACGTGATCTACACGTGGGAGAAGAAGCCCAATAAGGTAGCCAGAGTATGTTTCGAACTTTTAAATATTAAAAACTTCGAATTTATGTAAATTATTGCAGGGTAGATACTCCATGTACATTTGCGGAGGCGATGAGTAACAATGATAGTGAGAACGGGATACAAGCTATGGATAAAGAAATAGAAAGCTAAATTGAAAAGTTGAGAAAAAATCCTTACTTTTACTCACCTGAAAGAATTTCCTACAATGAGAATTCATTGAAATGCAAGCGTTTCAAAAAAAGCTCTTTTGTCATAACCCTAAATTTAGAAAAATCATTAATCTGAAATTATGAAGTTAAAATAAAAATAATAATATACGTATCGAATATTTTTTTATAAAGATTGATGAAAAAAATATTTCAATCGTAAAAAAAATATCAGTGTAAATCTGACATGGAATGATGCGTATACTATTAATATACACTATTTCTCATAAAATGGCCTATTATATAATCTATAGCCCTATTTTTGTTTCTCAGAATTATAGCACTTTCCATTTTTTGATAAGCCACTATCCGTAAGGCCCCCTTAACACCGATTTACTTTGTTTATAAATCATTTCATAAAGAGAAACCTTATATAAATTCTACATGAAATAAAATAGAAGTACAGTATGAGAGCTTTTATAATTAGCTTTAAATACAGAAAAAATTTAAAAAACAGTTAGATCCGTAAAAACCGTACCCAGGACATTTTCACGCTTGTCGTATATCTTATGCTCATCTTCGAAAATGCGTATAATTAGCGAAGAAGTTAACATATTATATTTCTGAAAAATGATTAGAAAAACTCTCCAACTGTTGTTTATTTTCTTTCTCCTAAAAGTTATATAGAGTTTCTCTTCATAAAATGATTTACAACCAAAGTAAGCCTGTTTTAAGAATTCTTAGAAAACGAATTGTTTTTAGCAAAAGTGTTTGGCAACCGATAAACCGTGTTCCCAAACGTTCCTATACTGTAGAACACCTGAGGGACCGAAAAAGTTGGGTGTTTTCTCTACAAACTTTGTGTGTGTGTTAGTGTGTGTGTTAGTATGTGTGTGTGTAGTGTGTGTGTTAGTGTGTGTATGAATCTGAGTGTGTGTGTGTTAATCACATAAACTGAGTGTGTGTGTTAATCACATAAACTGAGTGTGTGTGTGTTAATCACATAAACTGAGTGTGTGTGTGTTAATCACATAAACTGAGTGTGTGTGTGTTAATCACATAAACTAAGTGTATGTGTTAGTGTATGTGTTAGTGTGTGTGTTAGTTTTATTTATTCTTTAACGTAAACAAAAGTTAAAACTAAAACGCATTTTTGAAGTCCATATTTTTTGTCAAATAAAAATGTCCGCTTGAATTTTTTCAAAAATCCACTCCCACAGATTGATAGGAAATTTCTTCAGCTTCAATTTAAAAAAATTTAATATGATTGAATGAAAATTGAAGCCTACAGTTTGATTTTCCCAGAGCCAAGTTTTTCGCCCCACTGTGCGTTGCTCTGTTCGGTGTACGTCGCCGTCGATATCCATGCGCTCGTGCCTTTTCTGCTGTGATTTTCTGTCGGTTCGTACCTGCTTCTTGTAGGTGACGGTCACCACGACCTCTGCCGTAGTTGCTCCTTCCGCCTCTGCTTCTACCGCGCCTACGTGTTGAACCTCGTCATCCGCTGTTGCGTCCCACTTGGCCGCCATCTTGACACTCTCAAGCAAAATGTTCTTTCTTACCGCATTTTTAGCATCCATCTTTGTTTGCCGTGAATGTGTTTCCCGCTTTCTCACTTGAATTCTTTTGATTTTTCATGTCAGTGGACTTGATTTTATTTCTTATGTATTCGGCCGTTTGATCCTGCTCTTTCAGCGTATCAATTAAGTCGCCTATATAACTATATTATTCTGGCAACGTGTTCAGCATGTAGTTCAAGTTTTCTTTTTCACTCACTTTAAGCACCCGCAGTTTTCAACTCGTTCACTATTTTTTCAAAGTCATTAAAGAATGATGCTGAATCACTGTAATTATTTAATCTCATTTTTTCCAGTCTATTTCTGCACACAATTTATAATGCTGTGGACTTCACTTACAAATTCTTCTTCACTTACAAATTCTAATTGCTTGTTTGAGATCGAGCTATATATCAAATTTATTGCTTCTAAATCTTGCTCATCCCATTCTTCTTTGTTTGTTACAACCTTCTCTCTTGTGATCATTTTATCACATTTCTTGAAGTTGAAGAACATCGTAATTCTCTCTTTACGCATGCTATAGTCTTCTCCATCGAACACTGGTATCATAATATCTTTCTTCTCCATTTCGTCTTCTTTATTCTCGAACGTTCCTTCGTATTCGGAATTTTCAGATTTCACACTAACCTTTTCGTTTTCTGGATTTTCAGTTTTTTCTTCCTCCTCAGTTTTGGTTTCGTTATCTTCTTTTGTCATGAAGTTCTTGAGCGTTCCTTCGTGCTCAGTAGTTCCGCGTGTTCTAACTATGAATTTTAATCTCTCGGAATCACTGAAATCGTCACTCTTTTCACAAAACGGTTTTTACTATTCAATTCTTGACTATCTTAATTATATTTCCTGATGTATATTTTTCTTGATTTTCACTCCCTTTTCCCTCCAATACTTTAAGTTTCCCCAAGGTTGCGTAAACTAGTGGATAGATAAACCATGGATTCTGCTACCATGTCGAGGTGCGGTAATCAATGAGGAGGAGACACCTTTAATAATAATAATGGGATATTTATTGAAGACGATAATTAGTACAAGTGATCCAAAATGACTCGCGAAGCCACATGGCTCGCAACGCACTAGGTGCTTTCGGTTAGGAGTCCGGCGATCGAGAGAGATGCGAGTCGGTCACTGCTGCTCGTGGACTATCATAGAATGTGTTTGGGTGGGGGAAGTCATGTGTGTATCAGTGCCGCGAACATTCCCAACATTCTTGAAGGCGGACTTACACCGATAGGCCTCTGAGGCCAAAATCTTTTCAAAAAATAAATTAAAATATAATTATATTTTTATAATTATTTTTTTTATAATTATAAATAATAAAATATTATATACTATAAATATAACTAATTTTTCAAAATAAGCCAAAGTAGAGATCCTTTGATCCTTGTTATCTTGAAACATATGCTGTTAAGAAAAAAACTTGTAACTTTTTTGGAGACCGCTTGATGGATTTTGATGGGATTGAGTGCAAATTACCTGTAATACACCCAGCTATGGTATAAAGTTCTGTAGTTTTGAAATTTCTGATGAAGTATGCTTACAAAAGAACCATAAAAATTGAAGAAATTAAGGACGAAAAATGTTTTTCTTACATAAAAGACATACTATATGAAAAAATTTAAAAAATCCAGAGCTTTATACCATAGGTGGATGTATTAAAAGTTATTTGCACTCCACCCCATTAAAATCCAGTTGTACGAATCAAAATTATTTACTCAAATAATTTTGATACGTACAACTCTTCAGCCCTAAACTACATAAAATACGAAGAATTTAAGCCGAACTGGATTAAAATCCATCACCTCTATGGACCTGTAGGTTACGCCAAAGCCTAAATTTTGAAATGTTCATATATTGGGACAATGTAGATCTAGAATTCTCATTTTTCGTTTATTCTATTATAAATGTAATATACTTATAGCATATTACTTTAAAATTTTATTAATGATTTAAAGGACCTCGGAAAGAGCTTATGGAAATTTGGGTCCCGGTGGATTTGGTTAAATTTTTAGTATGTTGTATATTTGGGTGTCCTGAACAAAAGTTCTCATGGGCACAACTCCTGAAAATCCATCCTTGTCGAGATATCGAAGGGTCAAAGATCGATTATTTAAGCATTATTGTAGATAGTGTAGTACAGGAGGTATAGAAAAAAATCAACATTGTACGCCTTACTTTTGATACAGAGTGGTTGATTACAGTTTTTTGAGGACAGGGGAAGACAGAACAGTGTCTGAATCTGATAGACATGGGTCTGAGGCGTTTGGCAGGGTCGGAAGGGGGGGGGAAGGGTGAAACGGTGGTAGGTGGTAGCTAGACGCTTGTATGTGTAGTATATATATACATACTATACATATATAGTATATATATATATATGTGTGTAATTTCTACGCGCGCTTTTTACATTCCTATTCTATCCCCAGGGCATGCCCTTGCATTCAATTAACCCTCTTTGCAACCCCAACCTCCTTCCCCAGCCTTTGCTCGCACCGGTATAACATCGTTCTTTTAACTCTATTTTTTTATTGTGCCAGTGACCCTTCTTTCTGTCGCAGTAACCCCCCAATATATATAACCCTGTATACTCCCAAAACCCGTTCCTCCAGTCACCCGCCACCACGTAACTCCAATCCCCAACGTACCTCCGACCTATTGGAGTATTTTCTTAACTATCTTTAATTTTTTGTGGCTTTGGGAACCAAATAAAAAAATGAATTTATATATATTTAAGCGAGTGAGTGTCCGTGTGCGTGCGTGCGCGTTTCTGTGTGTGTGTATGTGTGAATGTGTGTGTGTATGTGGTACTGCCGTTGACAGTCGAGTTACCCAATGTGCACCACGTGGAGGTTATCAAATCGGTCTTGCACATTTTTTGGCCCTGAGAAGGGCCGGTTTTTATTCAACATTTGGTTTAATTTTCTTCCACTACGTTGTTTGCTTCCATAATAATATTCAAAAGTCGATGATTTATTTTTGACATTCGTCATACATCAAAAACTGTTTAAAATCCGTATTTTGAATTTTATTTTTGTGAGTCGAATTTAATCATTTTACTTTTATCTCTTTTATGAAGAGAGATATATTTTGATTTTTATTATATCAGAAGTATTACTTTTTCTTCGTTAACACATTTAATTAAATCTTGATGATGTATACATATTTTTGGTTAGAATGTCCGTATTTAATTGAATGCAATGTTCCTGTCTTGAACTGTAGCTACATTTGAAATTAAAACAAAACTGTAGTACATTTAATTTTCACTTCTAAATATACTCATTTAGCCAATAATCAGAATATAAGAAATAATATCTGAAATAACCGAAATCTAAGAAAACAAACTGTTGAACTCTTATGTAAGCTGTCAGTTATGTAACTGTGTTTATATTTATATACAGAAGTTACATAGGTACAGTATGAGAGGAAGTATCATGGGGAGTATTAGTGTAGTAAATTTCTGTCAAACTTTCAATCATCATGTGGTCAATTTACGAAAACAGATGTGTAAAATTGTTACAACAAAATTCCATTGAATTTTAAATTTCATGATTGCTGTTGACATCCGCAACGACTGTTAGTTTTTTTCTTAAATTCGAGGAAAAAAAACGTAGTCGACTTTTTCTTCCGTAAAGCGGAGCAGCGGCACGCCTGCTGAGCTACGCGGAAGCTCGGCGTCACCGACGGCTCGACGGGCCGCACCCTGGACTTGTGGAGAGGAGAGCGAGCAGTCCCGCGACACACGCAAGTAGCAGCCTTACCTGCTAACTTTGGCGTCCGGCTTTTGCGGCGGCCAATCAAGGTGCGGGAACGTTCGCCTCTCTCTCGAACCGCGGTACTTCGGGCGCTCCGAAATTTCGGAGCGTGACTCGCTCGCTCGCCACGACGCGAAGGGGACGGATCTCCTAGACTTCAATGAGTCGTGCCAGATTTCTGACCTGAGAGGAACTCGTCTCGCTTTGGCTTTCGCTGAGAGCGCACTCACGTCCAGCGGCATAAAAAGCCTCCTGTCCCTCGCTCACTGCAGAAAATCCTGCAAAGAGCATAAGAGGGTAGTATACCCGCCACAGGAATAAAAGGGCTCCTGAGTCTCCTTCTCGATTAGAGAATCTCGCGCGGCGCTGAGAACATTATTTCTTTTCCTTTTCTTAGTTATTTTTAATTTTATTTGCTTTAACCTTTATTTAAATAGTTTATTAAATTTGAACCTTTTTTTTGTTTTCTATACATTATCCCCTCCTCATTGCTCTCTGACCTCCTAAGCTTAAGTCACTGTCAAATAAGTTTTGAAGAAGAATATAAATATTTTAATTCTAAAATTGTCGGTGACATACGCATACGCGAAACATCTTGAGATAGATTCAATCTTGTTAGCAGTAAGTCTGAGGCGAAGGAGTAAGGATAAAACAATAACTATATACGTATATAAAAACTTGTATTCTTTATTTAATCTCTCGGTTCTATGACTATCTATATAATAAGTACTGATAATACTCGAAGGGCTCTCTTCGCAAGGACTGACTCTGTCCGACTGACTGCGCGCTCGCTCGCGCTCGCATAGGTAGAGGGGAGGGGAGACTCCAACGACAAAGGAGCTTTCCGCGTTCCTTCACGCGTATATCTATATATATACATATGCTAACAAATCTTATATGATTTTTTTCGATAAAATTTCATAATTTATCTTAAAATTATATCACTAGAAAGAGTTGTTATATTTAATAAATAACTAAAATAAATAAATACGTGGTAGTATGAGCACTGTACAATACAGAAACAAACCTTTCTCTTGCCACTCGTTGCGGTTCCGTGCCAGGTGGCACATCAAGAGATCCATTTTCGGTTGGTTTAATCATATAATCAAATGTTGCATTAAATGGTAATCCTGTACTCATCCAAAGAAACATATCTGTACCAAGATTATTGCCAGAGGTCCAAAAGTCATACTTCATATATCCAGCATTGCGTAAATATTGCATCATTGTATCAGCCTTTTCTTTCGTTTCAAATGAAACAAGTTGAAGTCCGAGCGAGCGGCAATATTGATAGGCAAGAAAATAATTTAATTCTGGACTATATGGATTCATTCGTGAAATGAAATACTGAACTCCGTCAAGTTGAATAGTAGTTATTCTTTGAGCTGAAATCGAAAAAGAGAATTTAATGAAAACGTTAATAAAAACACAAAATTAAAATCACCTTTTCGTTTGTGTATTGAACAGTATTTCTAAAAAGGACGTCTACAAAACTTAAATGTAGGAACGATATTTGGTTCAAGCATGTGTGAAATCGAGCTTTAAGAAAAAAGTGTCAAAAACTAAATTTGTTTTAACTCGCGGGACATGGATCTGAAACCTATCAAGATTCATCACGGGAGGAAATAAAGAAGGTCACAGATCACATGTTTATCACCCTGGCCTTCAGTTTGGTTGACAATTTCCAGGCGTTCTGGGACATTCTTCACTTTTCCTTTTTTGATGCGTAATATACTATTATAGCAGTTTGCCTTTACACTCAATATTTCATAAAAAATGAGCAATATCACCACTTTCGACAGCACCAATCGAAATGTAATATAACTGTTTTCGGTTTATATCGTTGCTAAACGGATTTATATTTTCCTTAATTAAACCTATTAATGATTCTAAATGTTTATGGCTACTACGCACATTATGAGTGTTCAACTCTTCGGTAACATCTTGTTCTTTTTTAAACCACACTCACTATATACATGTGTTACAACTATTGATTTAGCAGCACTTCGTCGGTACCGACGAAAACTATCCCACATGAATATTGACCACGACAAGAATGTCGCCTAGAAAAAGCGACGAAAACTATTCCTCTTAAAATGGTGTCCGCGAAAAGTATCCCAAATCGATATACGCCTCGAAAAGGATCTTGTTTAAAAAAAAACGCCTCAAAAAGAATCCCAACTACATAAATGCCCCAAAAACGATTGCTCATTAGCATTCGCCACGAAAAGATCTCGTCTCGTTAGATAAGAAGGGAATTTATTTACATAGATTAAAGCCTAAACTGCATATAAATGAAATATATCTCCTTCTCTACAATTCGTGACGTTGGAATGTTCTCTCTTATTCACTCTCACGCATGCACAGGATTCATCACGCACTCGCAAGTACATGCTATCTAGCGCTGCTCAGACTACCACAGAAGGCACAATAAGCGTCATAAAACTTAATACCCCAGCTGTAAAGAATAAAACAACAACAGGATCGAGAAAACAAAACCAGTAGCATCAGATATGGACCCTCCAATATACCAAAGAACGTTAAATCCTTTAAAAAGGAGCAGGAGCAATGAACTAACCTCTAGAGGGTCGAAAAGCCAATATATTGGCGCAACCTATGATCGACACTTTGTACATGATCAATCCATAATATAAGATACCTTTTCTACCAGTTTCCTGAGGGAGATATGCTCTCTGAAATTCCGGTTCTCTAAAGGTTAAACTAACCGTCATAAAGCCTAAAGGATAGCACAGGAGAATCTTTGGAAAGAAGAAGGCGAAGCAAGCCCCATATGCATGAAACTTGTAAAAACGCCAGGTAAATCCAGACCAAGGATTCTGCAGCTGAACATGGAAAGAGCAAAGGTGGTATAAATAATGAACTCAGGAGAGCTTTCGTTAAATAAAAATATAATTATTAGGGCGTCGGTTATTTCCCAAACTGGTAAATTCTAAAAGTGCCCATTGGTTTTGAAAAATATATGCCAAAAAAGTAAGAAAGCCGT
>JAYJLV010000027.1:3219502-3235354 GCA_036873485.1 Torymus texanus | reverse complement strand
AATATTCACTAATGTTTCGGTGGAGCAATTTTAACTAATCTTTAGTGGTTTTTTCACTAATTCAACTTTAGAGAGTTGACTTTTACTTAACTTAAAGAAACCATTTACCATCAATTCTCTCCTTACAACCGAAAAAGTAAAATCTCTCACACCATAATACACTAAAATCACCCAAAACTCTTCTAAATTCATGTAAACTAACTCCATTATCATCAGCACACCTCTACAATCACCGTACAAAACCCATGCATCTCCCTCATAATCCATAATAATCCCTACTCCCACCTGCATAATACAACCGCGTCATAAATACTTATCGCCCGCTCTCAACTCCACTTATCATACATATTCACAACCCTTTTTCCACATCGCATATCCTCTAAACGTATACCCACGCGACGTGCGCTCGTGCTCGCCGCCGGTCATTTCCCCATCATATTATACCGACACATACAGACATACTATATAGCGCGGGCGGTATATACCAATAAATTATACGCTTATAACCCATTGCACCTTCAGGCTTCTCCTTTCTCTCTTTTTCCTCTTCTCTCGCACGTGCAGGTGCCAAAACTTATGGCCATAAGTTAATAGTCCCGGAAAACCGTATAAGAGGGGAAAAATGTATCATGATATATATATACACATATATATCTCTGTCTATCATCTCTCTTACAAAAGGTGCTGTTGTATCGTCAAACGTCTCTGTATATAGAACTACCGAAAAAAGGATTGCAAGTATATAGGGAACGAGTTGAGTGAGAGACACAGAGCGATGGACTCGAGCGATACTAGGCGCCGTAGATCAGTGTCGTGTCCGTCCTGATGCCGCATCTGCCCACGTGCTGCTTGTGTTCTCCCCCAATCGATCGCCACGCTTATATATATATATATCGGAAAAAGATCTTTCTCATTCTCTCTCTCTCTCTCTCTCTCTCTGTCTTTCGGTAGCACCGGCTGCGCGTCGAGTCCCGATACAATCGGCTGAAGCCTTTTTTTCGGCAGCGGGGGCGCCTCTGTCTTTATAATATCGCCGGCACGCATCTGCGCGCGAGGGCGCGCGACTGCTCGTTGCACGCTCATTAGCCTAAGCGGTACAAACGGCTCAAACGCAACCGCAAATTATCGGCCTCGTTCATCATCGCCTATATATACGTATACGCGTGTATATAGGGAGAACTTCGAACGCAGAAAAATTACGACAGGAAGCGCGGGAGAGAAAGAGAGAAAGAGTATGGAACAATGCGAAAGGAACGAAGAAGAATTCTTTGCTTCTTCTTCTTCTTCTTCTTCTTCTTCTGTGATGCGCGAGCGCGCGAGTATACTACACGTGTGTGGGCGCCATTCAGAGGGAAATGAGAGAACGACACTGAAGTGACACGAGAGTATAAAGTCTTTGAATGAATCGGAGGTAGCCGTATAGTGTGTATATAATATGTATGGGTATATCTATGGAAAGAACGAAGACGCGAGAAAAGCTTTTGACCTTGCTCATATTGTAACGCGCTCGTAATGTGTCTCTTTTCGGAGTATAGCATTATTGTAAACGCGCGTGTCGTGAGCGCGCACGAAATCCACGTGACACGGTAAACGTGCGTTAAGCGACGTGTTAACGAGGTTTTCTAGTTGTATCGTGGGTTGGGTACGGGAAAAAGGAATCACGTGGTGGTGTTGGTAGTGAGTTTAGAGAGCGACACAATGGTTTCTTTCGTTTATCAAAGAAAATAGAGTATATGGGTGGCTTGTATAGAGCGGTGTGATGGTAATGTATTTTTAAGAGGCTTTTGCTTGTATATAGAATCCGGTTTTGTGAGTTCATGTTCAATTTTGGTAACCTTTTGTGATTTGTATATAGTTAAGAAGTTGAGTTTCAAAATAACATCACGATGTGTATTAAGTTTCAATTAATAATATAGAATACAAAATTTTAACGGTTCCAATGGCGAAAACCGTGGTCAATGTATATTAGCAAGAAGCTAATTTAGAATCACAATAATTAACGTAGTACACTGATTTTAAATAGTATTCTTTATAAATAAAACTTATTAATAATCGAATTTTATTTTTCAATTGTTTTCATATATTAGTAGTAAACTGAAGATCTTCGTCTTCGGTTGTTTTAGTTTTCAAATTAACTACTCGATGTTACCGTAAAAACTATTAATTAATATATACGAAATAAATCTGTCTAATTATTTCTGAGAAATAATAAAACTTTTAAACATATTCGATGAGCTAATAAGAACAATAAAAATACACTGCAGTATAAACTTCGTGTATATTATATTTAATAATAAAAAATTTATAGAAATATTGGAACAAAAATTTTATCTCTTTACAAAACTTTCTGTTATTTGAAAAAGCAATAAATAGAAATGTGACAAACGTACAACAACAATTTACAATATCAAAGTAAAGTGCATTCATAAAGCATAAAATATTATTAAAGTAAACAATTCAGAATAAACAATTACTCCGTTTGACATCTTCATTAACGCCGTCATAAGCTGTCACATGTATTATCATTGAAAACCTCTTTTACATCTACACTTGCATATCTGAAAACCAAACACACACACGTCAAATATATCTGTAACGGCATTCGCACCGTCGGTTAAGTCAAGTCAAACCGAAAATGCAGATTCTTAAACGCCTGCAAAGTAAAATAACCATTAGCACAAGATCAGATAACGAGCGAAGCTTTACATCATTTAATTGTATAATTTGTATTATAATTTCACCCTCACCCCTCGCGCACAAACCTGCACCGTAAATAAAAAATATACGATTCCATACACTCTGCGTTTGTGTATATCACCCTCGGATCTTCTTGTACAGCTAAGGGAGCTTATTAAAATACGAAGTGATGACACGCGTTAATCAGTATGCGAGATAAAAATAAACTCTGTCTGCTGCACGATGTGTATAAGTTTTGCCAGCCGCGAAACAGCGGCATCGACGATGTCTAGATTGTGCCTGATCGAAGAGTGCAACTGTAAGATAATAAGCGTAAGATTGGTGAAAAGGTGTACATACGTATATTATAAGTGTAAACGAAGAAGTTGTCGGCGCTTGATTTAATGATTTGTATAGGGTTTGTAATTTTATATATATATATATATATATATGCACATATTTTATTAAGTCTTTTGTATTTGTTATAGATATATGTATGAAAACTTATAAAATTATGAAAATTTATAAGATGGTATAGGAAAAACATAAATTAAATAACATTGTATTCAAGTTAGTTTTGAGAAAATCTCAAAGCTATTATTGTAAAATCTAAACAATTTATGATAATTAATATGTGGTTATATGATATGATTTATCTTTTTAAAAAGATATATTAGAAATATTATTCCAAAATCAATAAAAAAAGTTATAAAGTAAGAGAAAAAGTTGAGAATGCGTAGAAAAATAAATTATTTTGAGTAATCGTTGAGGACAATATACTATGTATTTCATTATTAAGTTTAAAGAGTACTTGAATAAATTAAAATCAGTAATAATAAAGACAGAAGTTCTTTTATTTATTTAAATACTTCCTTAATGATAGAACCGTTTTAAGAAACAGTACTTTTGTCTTCCTACTCATAAAATGTAAAATATTCATTTATTAATGATAACAAGAATAATTATTGTTAGCATCAATAATTAATACAACAGAAAGTTAATACTTTTAATTTGAAAATTGTTACTTAATTAAATATTTCTTATGCTTGGTATTGATATTAGGTTCATACAAAACATTAGCTCCATCCAGTTATTCACATACGTAACTTCGAAAACTATTCATTCATTAGTTACCGTTTACCGATAAACAGCACACATAGAAAGATAAAACCTGTTCTGCAGAAAAATCTGTAGTTATCAATGTGTTCTTATTTTCAAAAATAATTAATAAAATAATGTGATTGCAATATTATTGTTAATCAAATAACAATCTTTTCTTTTAATTTTCTGCACGAAAGGAAAAGGTAAATTTAAAAAAATAACAGAAAATTATTCAATCAACGCAAGATAACATATTTACTATATCAGCTGTTTTGCTAAGAACATTTAAACCTTTCGGAATAATGTTTAAAACCCGAGAATCAACCAATGGCGTTACTTTATTTTGAAACATCTGAGAATAGCAAATAGATCGCACGTTGACAATGTGTACACACACGTTATAAAGTTGGATACCCTTCCGACCGCTCTTCGTGTTTATGATTACGTAAAATGTTTCGCTAAATTCCTCCTAACCCATCTTTCGTACACATCACGGGCTTATTACATTGCAATAAGTCCATGATATACATATTGCATTTTTCTTAGATTGCGCCCGATTGCATTTCGGAGCAGCAGCAGTAGATTTAGTTTGCTGTGAAGCAGACGACGGCGCTCGGTCTGTGACGTCACTGGTACGGACGAGTTGAGTCGGGAAAATGTTGCGTTCCCTCCTCGCAAATCGTAAGTTTTATTGTTAATTAGGGCTTTTTCGAAATTTTCATTAGGTTTTGAAGTGTGTTTGATTTCACGGAAGATTAATTTACGTGATATGTTGACATGACTGTGTACAATTCTGCGTAGTTTGGTACTCTCTTGCATAACCTCAAAGCAGTACTATATTTTCATAACTATTTTTGTTTCTTTATATATCAATAGCCAGTATCCTGTTAAAAAATACTGTTTAGTTCGATTTTTATAAATCAATATTTGAATTATTCATTTCTCATAATCTCATTCTCATATATGCACATAACACTTCTGGTGAGATTGTTATTTCATTTATTCATGTGTTATAGATACCTTCAAACAAGGTTTGAACTTGACAGCAAGTAAAAATGTCGCTGTCTTGGGCAGTCAAAGTCCACTCTTGGAGCATGCCAGGAAAATGGCAACAGATTCAGTGCCACAAAAGTCTGGAGGAAAGCCTCCAGTTGAACCTTACAGCCCATTCCAAAACACAAGTAATATGGCAGAATTTGCACTAGCCAGACTTGACGACGTACTCAATTGGGGAAGAAAAAGTAAAGATTGCTTATCATAATAAAATAATTGCTGGTTACTTGAGTAAAGTCATCTCTTACAGTAAACATTTTATTCTAGGTTCAATTTGGCCTCTTACTTTTGGCTTAGCATGTTGTGCTGTAGAAATGATGCACATTGCTGCTCCCCGATATGATATGGATAGGTTTGGTGTAGTATTCCGAGCTTCCCCTAGGCACGCTGATGTCATCATTGTAGCTGGTACAGTGACAAATAAAATGGCACCTGCCTTAAGAAAAGTTTACGACCAAATGCCAGACCCAAAGTGGGTCATTTCTATGGGTAGTTGTGCAAATGGTGGTGGCTACTATCACTACAGTTACTCAGTTGTAAGAGGTTGTGACAGGATCATACCCGTGGACATTTACGTACCTGGTAAGCTGAAAATCATTTAATATTTTAATCAGGATACTATGAAACTTATAAAAGTAATAACTTATGTAAACATCTATAAGTATCAAAATATTTTATTTAAAATATCAGCTAACAATAGTTAAACTTCTATATGATGCATTTATATTAGATCATGAAATTCTTTATAATAATTTATGTTTTTTTAATCCAATAGGCTGTCCTCCCACGGCAGAAGCACTTCTTTATGGAGTTTTACAACTGCAGAAAAAAGTAAAACGTATGCAAACTGCTCAAGTGTGGTATAGAAAATAAATACATTTGTTTCTCAAATACAAATAAGTAGTTAAATTTTGAATTAAAACAACTGTAAAATACCTTATAAATATAAATTATTATAATTATCATTTTGAAATGATTAAATCATGTTTTTAAATCTATTACCATTGATGAATAAAATGATTTTGTTAAGTAAAATTTTATTACAGTACAATTTAAAGAAAACTTCTTTCCTTATTAGGTACTTATTTTTAATTCAAATCGAAATATTAATTTCATTCCTTTTGTATATCATTATTTTTAGAAATTTTTCGTAAAATAATAGAAAATGATCTTTCTAACTTTACAATATTCAAATAGAAATTAAAATTTTGATTTTTAATTTACAATTACAATTTATAGTCTTGTATATCCATTTTTTATTTATGAGAAATTAGAATTCTCTCTCTTTCTGCATATTTAGTAAATTTTAGGATTTTATTACTGAAATAAATTTTGGATTTTTTGCTTTACTGCTCACTTTAATTTTTTAACTTTGTCTTTTCATAGGAATTCTATGCAATTCATTGTAGACATATTTTTCTTAAAAAAATTTATTGTTACTTTTCTATAAAATAAATATAACATTTGACTTAAATTTCAAACTCAACTTACAATAGAAAAATGTCTTTTTGTACAAATAAAATAAAAGGTTATTAAATTTGTATTAAAAATTTTAACAATGTCATTTATTAAAAAAGAAAATTATATTTTAATAATAATGGTGATGAAAATGATGATCATTTAATATTATTATTCATTATGAAGCTCATGTAACTACTTTAGGAATATAAAGTATAATTTACAAAAAGAAATCACTAGTTTTAGTAATAGATACATGTACATTTACACAGCTAGCCACACGCTCATACAAAAATTACTTATATCTACTATTTTAAAACACTCGGCTTTTCTTTGTATACAATGTGATATACAAAATGATTTTTTGTACACGTTTGAACAAACATACTTTTCCTGAATTTTGTTACACTTACATTATCTTTCATTTCATAACTGTCTTAGTTTAAATTTGTACGTACTTCTTGGAGTGCAAGTTTCTAGTCATATTTTGATTCTAGAACCTTTGATTTCTAGATACAATTATACAGAGCTATTTTAATTAAATTTTACTAGTTCTCAAAATTGCAGTATGCTTTCAAATTTTAATACCTTGAGTTCTAAAGAAATTTATATTTTATATTAGTCAATTTAAAAAAAATTTTGGTCCTAGATCAAAAAAAAATATTAGCACATGAGCACATTTTTCGCATGGTTATTATATACAATATAATTCGCCTGTCCTGACCTTTCGAGGAATATTTAGACTTCGCTTTTTTGGGTATTAATTTTAAAATGTGCAACATGAGAAATACATACAATAGAGTTAACAAATATATCAACTTTTTGTATATTTCAATATTTACAATGTTGCTGTCTTCAACTTCGAAAATCTACAAAGGATGCGGTTAATTTATTCCAAGATACAATTGACCAATGTCTACAGAGCTGTATTATACATTTTATATCCACAATAGAAAAAGTAATTTTAAAAATAATCCATGAGACCAAAAAGTGACTGATAATAAATAATACGAAAAAAAAAAAACTTTACAATAATTTTAAGATATTTTATACCCTATGTGAAAGAAACATTGCATAATAGATTTTGCTGAATCAAATCTTTTTATCTCTCACTTACGTAATAAAGAAGTCAAATAACTATAATCGGTGTATTCACAGTTCAAAATTGTACTATATAGTTTCTTTTTTTTTTGACACATTTTCATTCCTTAAATAAAAAAATATTAACCTTTATTATGTAATATACTAACTTGTTATTCTTTTTTAAATACAATTTTTCGGGCTCCTATTGTGACTTATATTACATATAGTTTAAAAAATTTGATTGCAAAAGACCAGCAAAATTTATTAAGCAAAGCTTTTTTCTTTTTTGCTTGATATATATCTATATATATTGTTTAAAAGATTAATTGATTTTTGCTAAATCAAATAGGAATTTTATGATTTACCAAAAATCGATTCTTTTAAACATAAATACAACGTGAGTGAGTCATTCAACAAAATAATATATATATATATATATATATTTTCCAACATATATATATATATATGCATTTAGGCTTTTGAAATTTAATTTATTCCGTACTAGCAAAAAAAAAAGATGAAAATTTTTATCTTTTTTTCTTTCTAGCACTTTGTCCTAAGAACGTTTGAATTATTTCCAAAACAAATAGATTAAAATTAAAACGAAAGGATACTGCAGACTAAATGACATAGTAATTTGTTCTATGTAAAGGTTCGAAGGAAATGTTATACATACAAATATAACAATTTAAATATTGATATTTTCAGATGTTATTCAATATACAGTATCCTTTAGTAAATTTATACGATAATTTATCTATGTCTGTACACTACAGCATTGTCTGCGACGTAGAAGCAGGTGAATTATTTGGTAGCATAGGTATTGGACCTTCGGTCCATTGAATTAAAGTATGTTCACTCATTTGTGTACTTTGGAAGTGATCCTTGAGTAATGTTTGAGAAAATGTACAGTGCATCTGATAAGCTTCATTTTCACGGTTGTGGTCGCCACAAAGCCTATTCAAATCTAAAAATTGATGATTGTTAATATACTTACAGAATTTAAAATTGCAAAGATATTTTTCGCAAAGCAAATAAAATTGTATTCCATACCTTTCAAAATTGCTGTTGCCCATAATTGTACATGGACGTCTGGTATCTTGGAAGCCAATTGCATAGCAGGTGTAACCATGTTCATCGATTCTCTATGGTTTCCTAACGATAAGAATATATGACCAAGAAGTACAAGACTACACGACGTTAATCGATTTAAATCCTCTGCATTCGCCATTTTCAAGGTTTCACGAAGATACCTCCTAAAAATAAAACATAATTTATGTATTACTTCAACTGAAACTCTAATTAAAAGACATTAACGCTAGACGATAAGTACTTTGCTTCGTTATATCGAGCTCCAAAAAAGGCTTGAAGACCCTGTACATAATATGCTGCTGCTCTTAATGAATGAGAAAGCGACGGTAACGAGTCTGGATTTATCCTTTCTAAAAGCGTTCCCAATTCCGCATCTCTTCGTGTCCTCAAATAAACAATTGCCAAATTTAAATTGGCGAACGTTATTAATTCCTTTTCTTGCGTTTTCTAAAAAGTATCACGAAAAATAAAATATTAAAATGTTTTTTAACAAAACCATGTACTCTAATTATATAGAGGAAAAACGAAACCATACATTTAACGCTGAAATCAGTTGAGCTTCAGCTGCTTCCATGCAGTTCATGGACATTGCATACAGACCAAGAAGTACATGCAATTGTGCCCTATGAGTTTGTAATAATTTAGGTTGTTGCCTGCACAACTGGCAAGCTTGAGAAATTTCAGAAAGAGCAGTACTTTTGTTTCCCATGACAAGTCGGCACATAACTATGTGTTCAAGTAGCATTAATTGAAAAACAGAAAGAATTGGCTTGTTATCCACCACTGAAACAAATAATGTATTATTATAGTCTACTTATATTGTTTATTTTAAATTAATGATAAAAGGCTACATACATTTTAAGTTTTCTATTTGGGCAAGAGCCTTGTCTGTATATTTTTGAGCTTTGTCTAAGTAACCAGATTGCATCGAATGCATCACTGTTACAAGATAAACAAGAATAAACAAATGCTCTTTGGGCATCCATATAAACATATCCCCTATATGAGGACCAGTGACAATTTCATCTGAAGGCCATGTTGGAGCCATTATTGCTTGTATACATTGTTGTAACTGTTTTAAACATGGCTTTACACTTTTCACCTACAAATAATATAGCACTTATTAATAGATATAATATACTACCAATGAAATGTAACTATTTGACTTTAGAAAAAGCATTACCTGTCCTGACATGAGAAAATGACATACTTGAAGTACTAAGAAATAGACTTTCAAATATTCCTTCTGATGGGGATTACCCTGCCAATTATCCACCTGATGCCCAGTAGTATTGAGTAGAGGTGAGACTTCGGCAAACTTTTTATCGATTAATAATAGCATACACCGACTGAGAAGGAATAACACCCTTGTGTAATTGGCACTGCTTATTTGTGAGTAATCGGCGCCCACAGCAAGTAAACCACCTGCTGCGTTCAAATCCTTCTCTGATGCATGAATTTGCTGTAACCAAATAAACCAACATAAGTATAAACCAGAAAAATCAAACCCATCACTTAAAAACCAATACTACACAAGACTTACAGCGAGCTGAAATATGAGCCTACAGTGCCAATAGACATTGTGCTGAGACAGCTCGATGGCCTTCCGCAGAATGGACTGACTCAGGTTGGACTGTTGCTGCTGCTCATAGAGCTCTGCCAGTACACTAGCCGCCTCGAACTTAACATCATCGAACGTGTTGATCGTCTGGCTGAGCTGCCACTGCAGAATCACAACACACATCACTCTCACTGTTATCCTATCATTACGTATACACATGCACATGCATATATGTACATATGTATACGTGCTCACGCTTTCTCTCTCTCTCTCTCTATCTCTCTCTTAACTCTCCCGCGCTCAGGCGCTAAAAGAGGTTAAGTGCACCCTGGCTAAGCGCGGGCTATATACAGAATTTTCAACTTACCGCTCGCTCCAGGTGTGTGCGGGCTAGATCCGTGTTCTTAGTGTGCGTGAGTAAAATGTTGCCCAGCTGCAGGTGCGTTCTAGCCTCCACCCTTGGCGGCGGTTTGAAATTGAATACCGCCTGGAGGCACTGGATGCAGGACTTGATACTGGGCGGGCTCGAGGTACGAAAGTTCTCGGCGAGGCCCAGCAACGACAGATACCACGCATCCTGGGACGACGCCATTTTTACATCTCTATACGGCTACCAGGAGCTGCCCGCCACGGTCCCGCTGTTCCTGCTACTCTCACTCTCCCTCCCTCTCTCCCTCTGTCTCCCTCTCTCTCTCTCTCTCTCTCTCTCTCTCTCTCTCTCTCCCTCTCTCTCTCTCTCTCTTTCTTTCACGACTCCTTCAACTACTGTTCTGCTTATAGTGCGTTACACAGAGAGACGACGCGGCGAGCGCGGGGCCGCCGCGCTACTTCTCTCTCTCTATCTCGGGGAAGAACCCGTTGTGCGACCCCAAACAACACAGAACGATGCACCGCCGCTGCGCGCGGCGACGACGTCGCATCAAGCGGCGCGCGGCTAGCAGCTACCTATCTAACACACACACACACGCTAACGCGTGCACACACATGTATCACCGCTGAGCGCGTCTACTTCAACTCGTCCTCAGCGGTATTTATTATCACTGCTCTTATGCTGCAGCTACGCAGCTTCTCCACCACCACCACCACCACCTCGTCGTCGGCGCCGTCGTCCTCTTTGACAGGGGACCGCATACACGCGCATATATTATGATGTGACTCGACGTAGTCGTCGTCGTCGTCGCCCGTTGGCAGGCGAGCGCGCGCGCGCGGGGGAGAGACACACGGGAACACTCAGCAGCACAAACTATACTTTATTACAACTTTCGTTGAGTATATGCCTATGTGTTGTTGTGTGTCCGCAATATATCTGTATATATATGTAATGCGTGGTGTGTAGTGCCAGTGCTGCTGCAGCAGCGCTGCGAACCTGCGCCGCGCTATCTCCAAACAAAACAGAACGCCAAAAGCGCAGCAGCAGCGGTGGATCCTAGGTAGGTATATATATATATATATATATAGACTACTGCAGTGTATTGTGTATTGGAAGGCACGACGACGTCACACATACGTATAGTATATTAGTAATAGTATGTGTCTATACAAGTGTATGAGTATGTGGGAGAGCTCTTGTATCCGTTTTGGAGCGTATATTACATAGCGAGTTTGATGAGATATATGCGCATGCGCGACTCGATCCGGAGTTGCTGTAAGCTGCTGCCTGCTATGCAGTGGACACGCTGGGTAATGAGAGAAGAGAAAGAGTTTACTCGGTGGGTAATGAGTATATGTATTTACTTACGTGGTTGTAGGTATAGGTATACGTGACAGGATTGTTGTATGTAGCCTATATTGTGTGCACAGAGGATACTTAGGGTTTATTACTCTTCTCGGTTGATAATTGCTCTTTCACATTGTTGTCTTATAGATATTTGCATTTATTCGATTTACTATACTTTTAAAATATTTTTAAAGTGAAAATAAGGCTGAAATTTAAAGTAGTACACTTTAAAACAAGTTAAAATGTACTTTGTAATTCGTTGCGTAAATGCGTGTTATCAATAATGGATCTTACTTGTGCACTCGTAGTCTATTTGTTGAATTGCAAAATCAAATAGTCATTATATAAAGCAGAAACTATATATAATTGCGATAGAGAGCAAAATTGAAAAAAAAAGTTGTAAAAGTTATATATAACTTTTTACACGTCGAAATGATAATTTTTTATACTAATGATTCTTTCGTGATTACAATAATAAGAGCACACTTTTATTACAGTCTGTAGAAACAAATACCATCTGTAAAACGATCGTTATATACTTAGAATAAAAAATAAACGCACGCA
The DNA here is from genome assembly GCA_036873485.1 of Torymus texanus. Taxonomy (NCBI): domain Eukaryota; kingdom Metazoa; phylum Arthropoda; class Insecta; order Hymenoptera; family Torymidae; genus Torymus; species Torymus texanus. The sequence continues at coordinate 3,223,049 of JAYJLV010000027.1, read as the reverse complement.
TTATTCCATATTTTCTGTCATAAAAATGCAAGTTTCCCAGCGACCTCTCGTAAATTTTTCTTTTTTTTTTTCTAAAATTACGATTCCCATGTATACGTAACCACACCGAGAAACTTTAACCGCAAAAGCTAATAAAAATTCCTTTTTTTTCTCTCTCCTCCTCTCAACGCCGCTCGTTGAATTAACGAGGCGCGTCCGTGGCAAGCACACGCGCGCTCGCGACTTTATACAGAAAAAAGAATTTAAATTCACCTCGTAGAATGCATCTGCAACCTACGCTCTCGTATAACTAACGTGTGTGCGAGATCGCTTTCACGCACAGCAGGTAAAGTATTGGCTCATAGACTCGCGCGTGTGATGCAGTATAGCGAAGAGGTGAAGACAGAAACCGCATTCCCGAAGGATTCCTTGCATGCTTAATTCCTGACGCACTATACGTATATGTGCGAAGTGCGTGTTCTAATAGTAAATAAGGTCTCAATCATGGTGTATATGGGTACGCTTTACCCAGCTGATATTTGAATTTTGCAACGAGAGCATTTCATCATTATTTTACGAGCATTAGGTATATAGTGATCGCACTGACTGATGCTAATTAAGCTCCATTTGTGCGAAGCGCAATCTTGCCGCGTGTTTTCCACCTTACCGACGCAGCGTTGTGGGAGACAACGACGACGATGATCGCATTTGAATTGCCTGGCTTTTGCAAACCTTTTGTCTTTGAAAAAGGATTTCAATGCTTTTTTTATTTCTTTTACTTCTTCGGCTTAGTATAGAGGTATACACGCGTGACAGTGTTATTTATGTGGGACCTCGCGGTTACTGAACGCGTGCATATTCTTAATTCGGATTCTGAATTATTAAAATCTTTTTATGAAAAAAAAAAAAGAATCAGTGGTTTATCTGATATTGTGACATAAGTTCGCGCTGTTTACACGATTCAAGGTTGAAAGCACAGATTTGGAATTTATGATTATAGTTCGTATAATAATAAAAGCGTGAAATTATTAAATACTGTTATTACCAGTATACTATTATGCATAACTAAATCTCGTTTGTGTTTATTTATTCTATATTGAAAAAGAATTCGATAATTTTTTTACTAAGTTTATTAGAATAATCTCAGCTTTATGTATTCAGTTATTCAAATGATTTCCTTATCCAAAATTTCATGAATTAACAAGTGACGACTGTATTTGACAAGGACATTTCAATGAGTTAAGCCGCTCAAATGTGTATACGACAGATTTTACACATCAAACGCCGAACTGGAGCCCACCCGTTTCATAAAATCCATTGAATAACAGGCAAAACCGCAGAGAGACGACATAATTAGAAATGAAATTAGTAAATTCGAATTACGCAATATTAAATTACATAATTGTTATCTCGTCTCCTCTATATTATATATATATGCACATTATAACATCAACATTTTGGATTTAAATTTTCAATATACCAAAACAGTCGTTTCCCAATTCACCTTTAAATATAAGCGTATATAATTTATAACGCTGCGATAGTCTCGAGTATCATTTCCGTCATCCTGTTTTCTTGTAAAAGCACGCAATAAAAGTTCTACGCGACAACGACGACATGTCGAATGTTTCAATTTTTCCATTTACAAGTCACCACGAAAACCTGTTCCAACTGTAAGCAAGCTCATTATAATCCTGTACAAATACACTTTTGGTTCCTTTACGCATTCGTTTTATTTTATACGATTTATTAAAAACAATGCCAGCCAAAAATAACTTTGCGGTTGTTACTTAAAGGACAGCTGCTTCTATACGCAAAATATACACCAAAAACATAATAAAAATCTGAAACCTTCGGTTTTTCAAGGCTCGAACCTCCCCTTTAAAAAAAAATATCCTACTCTCAACCACCTATATACAATCATTACATACTTATATACCCACACCCGCGCGCGCAAATTGGAGCCGCACCGTTTCCCTACCTCCGTCACATCTCACTCTCCCACCATCACGACATCACTATACACCTCCTGTGTATGTTTTACCGCGCTCGTAGTGACCGGCTAGAGTCAGAGTAACTCCGCGCTTGCGTGCGTATATACGTGTGTACCGAGATACGGCGGTAACGATGAATCGGCCAAAGCTTGTCCTCTTGTTTCTCGCTATGTGCTTCCTGGTGGAACCAGGAGTTAATGCAAGCGGTAGCAGTTTGGCAGCTGGTGGTGGAAATGATACAGAAGCCAAGCTCGCCAAGCTGGTAAAGATCTTCAGCAAGCCAGGAGCGTTCAGTCAGGTGAGTAGGTTTTTTTACAGTGCATATGTGTGGTATATATGCAGATCGGGTTTCTTTGGTCAACCGGGTATATATGAGGTGAATTCCAAGTGACCACGAGTTGCTCAATAGTTGCTGCTGCTACCTCTGGACTTTCTATCGCGGTTAATTCTATATTTATTTATAGTTGTCGTACTTGGAAAATATTTTATTTTATTATGATATGCATATATAAGGTATATGGCGTTAAAGAATTTACGCGATTTTACTTTTAAATGTTCGCGCGACTTTAGATTTTTTTTCCTTTCTTCTATAGCATGCGTTAGAGATACAATATTTCAAGGTGTTAACGGCTCATTGACAGGAGCGGCGACAGTGTGTTTGATTTCATTATTCAAATTAATTGAACGTTATGCCATGTACGCGAGTGCAATAAATGTATACATATATGCATAGGACTCTATATACTGGAATTAACGATCTCAAGCGCGCATCAATCACAACAGTGCTTATTTTTTTTATAATACTTTGTTATTCAACGCTGTATATACAGTAAAGCGCGTATTAAACTAATTGATATAAACGACAGATTTATTTAGCTTCCTGCAACGAAAAAAAAAGAAAAGAGCATTTTGCGAAATACATAATACATATAAAATACGCACGCGTCCCAATATATCAATAAAATTTTGCCCCTGGAGCGATGAGCTTACATAATAACGATATGTCGGATTTTCGCGCGCTTGCGCAAGCCCACCTGCCATAAACTATCTAACTATATAAAATTTCTCATTTCTCTCTACCACCTACGTAAATATATATAAACAACATTTCCATATATTTATTTCAGATCGACGCGATTTTTGGAGAGGAGCAAACATCGTCGTCCTCTTCACCATCATCACCATCCTATACAGCCCCATCGAACTCTACGTCGGTATCAAGCAGCTGTCCAGAGGGCGACGAAGGTCTGGAATGCAGACGCGCAGAGGCGCGACGCTCTGTTGATTGTCCCCGAGGTAGTAAAGCACTACACGCGTTTCCGCGTTTTCCATCGTACACATAAACACATACGCATGACTGCTGCCAGCTGCATAATAATGACAATCACACTACTTGCACGCGCGCTCATGTGAGCGTTGCTATTGCCCTTGACAGCGGAGTCACGATGGGCGCCGCTCCCGAATCGCGCACGCGAGACGTCCTTTTTTCGTTTAAAAAGAGATAAAGAGAGAGAGAGAGAGAGAGAGAGAGAGAGAGAGAGAGAGAGAGAGAGAGAGAGAGAGAGAGAGAGAGA
>JAYJLV010000027.1:3203336-3219402 GCA_036873485.1 Torymus texanus | reverse complement strand
GTGTGTGTGTGTGTGTGTGTGTGTGTGTGTGTGTGTGTGTGTGTGTGTGTGTGTGTGTGTGTGTGTGTGTGGATATACAGCTCAAATGAAATTTCAAATTAAAGAAAAATAAAAGGCAGAATCGCGTATATAATACATGCTATATATTTGTATATAGGTATATATAAACGTGAAAGTTGCGCGCTGGAAATATTAAATATGCGCGCGCGCCCGCGGTGATAGCAACAGCGCTCGCAAGGGGATGCCGATATATGTATATGCACATATACTTAGAGCTGATTAATTAGCTCGCTTGGTTACGCTTCTGGTTCTTTTCTTCTTTTCTTTCGAGTTTTTCAAAAAATTTTCAGAGCGCCGTTGAAGTAAGTAGCTTACGAAAGTCGCGTAGAAAGTTGGATAGTTCTCGAGCGGGAAATTTCGTAAATTCGGACGCAAGTTCGGAAAGGCGTGAGTAATGGGAATACGTTGTTGTAGCTGATAATAATGTAAATTCGCGGCGATGAGAATCTCGAGTGTCTTCGTTGAACCTTTCCAAGTTTTTCATTCAGATTTCAAGTTCGATGACTTCCGCCGAGTCTATTACGTATATATATATATAGAAATTTAAAAAAAAACTAGTTATTACACAATTATGATAACTCGAACCATCCTTTTTTTTCTTTCTCACACACCTTCGTATACTAATACATGCTTATGCACTCTCTAAAAGTAATAAATCATGTGAAATAAACAACACAACGCCACATTCTCCATTTTAACAATACAAAAATTTATTATACCATCATCATCATTATCATCATCATCATCGTCGTCGCCATTGTTATAAAACGGACAGTTCGAATTTCAACAAAAGAATTTAAACACAATAATCGAGCCACCGCTAAAACAAAAAGTATATATAACTTAACACAAATGTACAATCAACAGGCGACTGCTACTGTTACAACTGCTCACGAGCTGGTCCTGAGTTGTGGGCCTCCTGCTGCCGCGAGAGTCTCAAATGCTGCTCGCATTTGGCCGCCGCATGCCGCACCTGTGACCAGCCAGCACTTTATCCTTTCTGTGCGAAACACTTCAAGAAGTGCCTCAGCCAACTCAACGAGAAGAAGGCGCCGTAAAGAGGCAGAATTATCTAGACACACACATACACACACGCTGCGAATGCTTTCGTATAGAGACCGGAATTCGTTTTTGATAAGTGAATTTCAAAAGCGATTCGTAAGGAGTTGACATCTATGTTTATATAGAAGGTTGGGTGTGTAAAAATTATACTGTACAGATTGACAGAGGGAAGCTATATGTAAGGAAAGCATTTGCAACGTTGTGTGCATTGTATGTTTGTACAAGCTTTTCGGTGCAATCGTCAGATATATACTTTTTAATTCGCGTGTACATCGAATTAGAGGCGCGCGCGTGCGTGCGGGCGATGCAAAAAGCTGAAACGCCGGCTGACGATTTATAAAGACGCATTGCATAACTCGCGCACACGTATACACACACATACACATAGACAGAGTGTATACGGCTTACGGGATTTCTAAATATAGCCTTCACACGCGCGGCCAGCTTTAAAACAGCTTTCAAACGATTCTCGCCCATATACATAATGCGCGTAAAGCTCTCGATTTCTTTCAGTTCGTTTTTTTTTACCATAAAGTAAAAGGAGTTTCTTTTATCGTCTAAACGTATATAGAGATGATGCGACAGCGGTCTCGCTCGATGTGTATAATGTTTATGAAGAAGGAGAAGACGAACTTATGCGATATATAATATGTACAAAGTATATATATAACGCATCGAAATGATTCATCATCATCTGTATTAAAAGAGTTCAACAAACTGCGCTGATGTGTATATAATATGTATCTTATGGATCCGGTTTTCGGTCGGAAAAATCATTATATTGTGACTGACAACCCAAGGGAAATTATTACAAGCGCGCGCACGCACGGCGAGACATTTGACAGGAAGCCATCAAGGCGATCGGCGCCAAGGTCGCGGCGGCGATTTTGCATTGAGAGCATATATATGCATAATTACAAGAACGAGTTTTAATGATAATGAAAGAGAGATAGAGCGAGAGATTAAATGTTATTTGGAGCGTGATAATACAAATATACGCACATACATTCGTGAAAGGATCTCTTGCCGATGAGGGACACACAGACGTCGTTCAATGTGCGGTGTATACAGAGAGCCATAAGGTAATAAGGAAGCGAAAAAACAAATTGTACGGTGCTTTATGAGATGTTTATTCATGTGACCTGCGTTTTGATGCAAAATTGATTATGAAAGCACCGTCGCGTCGTTTTATTAGAATTGAATGGCTTAGAGATAGAGAGAGAGAGAGAGAGAGAGTCACTGATTTCCATGTGGTCCCAGTATTGAGTAAAATGAAATGACGCAGACACGTTCGTATAATTTCTAATAATTTATTTCTATATGAATTTTGACAATTTATAAATTTTTAAACAAGTATAAACAATATACGAAATAAAATGTCTAATATGAGAAAACTTTTTATTTTTGTAAAGATAAATTGCTCTTTCGCTTGCTTCTCACCGTAGGCGTTTTAAATCACGACAGTATTTTGTAAAGGTGAGTTAATGAAAAAATAAAAAGCTTTTTTGTAATAATAGTTTCCGAATATTTATAAACTTTTTACATGGATTTTTTCTATATTTATATAATAAACTTTGTTGAATTTCCCTGGAGTTCTCATAGACTTGACTCAATCATACATTTACATTTTCACCTTCATGCTTACATATTCGCGCTTCTTTCCCAATACATTCAATGCTATTGTACAAAACACAGAGATTCTTGTCTAATATTAGGTGATTGCAAAGTTATTTTTTTTTTTACTTTTGTTATCTATATCGTTTTACGTGCCCTATTACTTGTATTCAAATTGAGTTTAAAGTTCAAAAGCTATTGCTTAGTACAAAGAGAGACAGTTATACTATTTTTTTACGTTTAAAGTTTATTCACTTGCGTTTATATGTATATCGAAAAAATGTCAAGACTATAGTTGTTTTCAATATTTAATGAGTGAGACACGAATGACGAAGGGCGAGGAAATGCGGTTAGACACAGCCAGTCGAGAACATTTTTTCACGTTGATTTTTCATCATTTAAATTGTTTTACGATAATGTAAACACAACAAATTTGATAATCGTCGAAATCGTGTAACGTTAAAAAATATTAGATTTCATAATGTACATTAATGGCTATGTTAATGGGCCACAAATGTATTATGAAAATATAACGAAAAATCTTAATAGTTTTGTTACATTACGCGTACAAACAAATTTTTCGCTATAATTTGACTTTTGCATTGCCATTCTATCAGCAACTATTTGAATACGCTTATGCGTTTTATATCAATTTGCACTCTTGTGATGCTTCAATATGAATTCTATACGCGCAACATTTTTGTGTCACTTAGAAAATAAAACACGTCATGCAATCGTGCTTTGCTCAACACAAACAAAATCTTTTCATACACATACACAAACATTGCGTCGTTAGACCGCAAAATGACACTTTCCTCATTTTGCTTAAAAATTAATTCGCTATTTAATTACAACCGTCTTCCATTTTCATTAATATTTTTTTTATCGAGCTTCCTTAATTTTACTCGAAAAATTGTCAGAAATCGGAGAAAGTTATGAGATACGTGGAGTACAGGTACCGTCATTATCAGACGCTTAAAGTTTAGCATCAACAACAAAAGAAAATCGACTTATTCATATATCTAGGAATATCTTACGATGAAATTTTTCAATAAACTCAATGATTTACGGATGTTAGTCCAATTTTTATGCGATTATTATATAATTGTTTAAACTGATTGACATCAATCGTTCAGTCGACCATCATTTATGTTACATCTACTATTTCCCTAACATACAAACATTTTACTGTGTGGTGTTATTATTATTGAGATAATCAAATACACTCATGATATCACGCATTATGCACTTCCCTTCACTTGGTCCCTCGTTCGCGAGGAACGGGGCTCAGCACACTCAAAACCGTTACGTCATATATTTTTACACAAAGTGTCAGTAGTAAAAAGACGACTTAACTAAAGTATCTCTCTGCAACAGCACATCATCCTTTCTCGTTTAAATTATAAAATACACTAAACTTTATTTTCTCTCATATCAGTCACGAGAAATCTCTCTCGCGCTTCTCTCCACTTGAAAGAAGAAGCACACTTTCGTTGAAGCTCCACACGTCGGAAGGATCATCCAAAACGTCCATGTCGTTTCTATTCCCCCCTTAAAATTATTCAACGCGCGTCTGTTTCTCCACCATGTCTTCATAATTAGAACTAGAACAAGCTCTCTGCCCGCACCGGCGAGACGAGGACAGCTCGTGCGCGTTTCACTTGCGACGATCGTTTCGAGAACCGGGCGTGCCGCGTCGACGTTGCGCAGCAGCCGCAGCAGCGGCAACAGCAGCGGCGGCAGCGCCAACCGTGTTCATTGTCGTCGTCTCGGGTGCTCGCGACTAGTAGACGCCTGGTTACGTCTTCCAGTTGTGAGGATGAGCTCGGGGCGGAGCTTGGCTACTCTGGCCCTGCGACGCCTGCGACGGAATCATGTCGAGCAAATACTGTCGCTGAAGATCAGCAGCCTGGCGCTGCAACTCGGCGAGGCCTTTGCCGCCGGCGGCCTGCGCCATTGCCAACTGATATGGATACAGTAGCGGATTAAAGTGCCCCATCATGTGCGCTGGCATGGGTTGATGAGATGGCATACCTGGCACTGGATTTTTAGTCAATTCTACAAATTCAAAATTTTATTGTTAATTTCATCTGAAAACTAAAAGTAACAAAAAGTATAATTTTTAATGAAGATACGAACCTCGAAGCAATTGTTGCTGTATGGCAGCGGCTGCAGCGTGATGTGGGTTAAACTTGGTACTTTCTGCCAACTTGACAAGCGGATGCTCCTGATGTTTTGGAGTAGGCGGCGTTGGAGCCGGCGGCGGTACTTGTATCTGTGGTGGCGGCGCCGGAGGAGTGGCTACTCTCCTTGTTGGTGTCGGAGCTTTCGGAACTGGCTTTGGTGCTGGTGGATCCGGACTTGGACACGCTGCTTGAGCTAATCTCTCGTCAATTTCCTTTTCTTGTTTTAGAGCCTTTACAAAGGCTGTCTTCAATCTACAAACAATGAACAAAATTTAGATAAAACCAATCTCTGACTTGTTTAGGAAACAAGAGATAAAATGTGTTAGTATCTTTTTCATACCTATTAGTGTGTTCAGCCTTAAGTGCCTTTTTGACGTTAGTAGTTACGCAGTGCTCACAGATAACTCTGGGATCCCGGCCGGCAGCCGGACGTTGGAAGGTCGCGTGCTGACCTTGTGGTCCATCCTTTTTGTTACTGTTCGCCGGTTTCTCCCACTTCCAAACCGGCGTGAAGTCAGTCTTGCACTGTGTGCACTCAAACGGCTCTGGTGGCGGTGGTATAGCCGGTTCCTTTGTAATGAAGTCTACTACGTGCTCCAATCCAACTAAATATATGAATTCTGGATTCGAGGGACTAGGCACAAAGTGCATCTCTGGTGGCGGAGGCTTAGGAGGTGGAATCTGCAGCAGTGTCTTCTCCAGCTGCTTCCTCAGTGCTTGTTTGGCTGCGGCCTGACGCTGCGCCGGAGTCTGGGCATCCTCGCGCGACCTCTCCTGTAAGGATTTCTTTTTAGAGAAACAGAAAGAAGAAGCATTATAATGGTGTTATTGTGGCAAGCTCTTAGAATCAGCGGTTTTTGCTAATGATAATCATTAATATCAATTTTTTTACTATAGAGCTATATATACGAGCTAAACAAAAAAGTAAGAAAAACAAAGAATGAGTATAGTATAATATATAAAGGCTTAGCAATTACATAAGCGGTTTCTCTGATAGGTTACTCTTAACAAGATTGCACTACAAAAATAAAAAAATAATCATCGTCAAATATTGCAAACAATTCTCTGTTATAATATACTAAGCGTGAATCGTTTTAATCGTGTGTACCTGCTCGGGAATCACAGGTGCGTTAAGAGGCGCGGCAGGCTTGTTTTCTTGTGGTCCAACAAGCTGTTTTGCATGTACACACAAGTTATTATCAATTAATTCATAATAATTGATTTTTCGACTACTACTATCCAATTTTACAAGTCGTAATTAACTTCATAATTAACTTTAATTTTAAATTTATTTAAAAAGTCAATAACTATTTTATCTTTCTCTTTTAAGTTCATCTCGTGAGAGCACAAACAAAAAAGTAAGATAAAAAATATCCGAGATATTTACCTTAGCTTGCATCTGATGTGCCGGTGAGGGCGTTGGATCTTTTGTCGACCTCTCGGTGCGATCAGCTGGCGCGTGGTAATTGGAAACACTCTGAGTATTACTCGAGGTTCTTACTCTCGGATGCGGTGGCTGTGGTATCACCATGTTCGGTGGCATACCAGGCGACGGCATTGAGTTCCTACCAGCTGTCGGCGGTAGCAGCATGCCAGGAGGAGGGGCATGGAGACTGCTGCTTCTGCTCGGAGGAGGTTGTCCTCTTAACAGAGGTGGAGGCGCCTTTCCAGACCTATGATGAAAGAGATTAGATAACATTAATTTTGGCTGTTATGATTAGAACAGTTATGTCATATTTTTATTTAAAATACATACCTGTGAGCTGCTACAGGTTGACAAGTGACTGGAGGTGGTAATTTGTTTTGAACTTTTGGCACAGCCGCTATATTCTCTTTCAATTGTTGAGATTGTCTTAACTTCTTCAATAGCACCAGTTTCATTTCTTCTGATCTCAACTCTTCTCTGAGTTTTCGCAGATTCCTTTCGCGCTCTGCCAACTCATCGGAAGACAGTTCTTTAATTGGTAGCAGTGGTGGCATCTCAGCTATTAAAAAATTAAACAATTCATATATAAAATATCTATTTATGCCATTACAAAAATTTTGAAACAAATTTAGTTTTTTTCATCTGTATCATTAATACCTTCATCACTATCAGAAGCATTTCCATTCAAATAGCCATTCATTCTGGGCTCATCAGGACTTTCTGCGTAACTTCTTTCTGTCCTGGGCCTCAGGTTACGTCTAGGTCTACGATCATCTCCAGATTTGGGAGCCAGAATTCCCCTAGAAGAATTCTGGATATTCCTTGGTTCTGGCATGTTATTGTCTGTGCTGGGACTAGTTGAATAATTCACACCCAAGTCTAACGGTGGACCTGCGTCATTTGCCAGATTAGCTGGTACAGTCGGTGACTCTCTCCTATTACTGCTACTAAGAAAATTAACAATTAGCATCAACAGTACACCAGCAGAATTGCAATGCATAAACTTTAATGATGTCTTACCCAACACTCAGGTCAACAACAGCATCACCATCCAGATCCATGGCTTCCATGCTTCTCCTAGACCTGAAACACCAAAATAGCAATGGTCATCATTGATGTTCTCAGATGTTCTCAATATTTATTTAAAAGACTAGCGCATTGTAAACAAAAATAGCGACAAAAAACGCCAACCCAACAGAATAGACGCTCCGATTTTTTTCCTATTACTCCTACTTCTACTATAGCTCACACATACGCACGTTCTCTACTCTTTCACCTGCACATCGACTCTCCGGCGATAACGGTAACGAAGCGCGCACTCGACTCTATGGTTATAACGCAAGCCGCTGACCGCTCGCTCGTGCGCGCAGGCGATTTCACATAACAGGTGTATGTATATAATACTACTACCTACGCTACAGCGTTCTTGCGCGCTACCATCGACGCCGCCGCGCTTCCTCCTCTCGAAGAATGCGCGAAAACCGCGGAAGCAAAAGAAGAGAAAAAAATGCGCGTACGCGGCGAACCTAACCTCCACCGGGATCTATCTCTATCTCTCTTGCTCCAGATGCGCGCGAGCGGCGCGTTTTAATGTGTGTCGTCGTGGGACGACCTTGCAGCTTATACCAGCAGCACTCTGTCCCAAATCTACGAGCTAAACATCCTAATCCTCCGGCGGTGTGTATAATATGTACCTATATATAAGATCCTCTCACAGCAAACAAAAATATTTGCGCGGGTCTCTCACTGTCTCTCCTCTCTGTGTAAGTATGTGTACATGGGCCAATTAGCGAGTGTGTATAGCCACTCGTATAGCGAAGAATCTTTCTCTCGAGCCATCGCACTGTACTGGCCCGCGCTCGCAACAGTGCAGCCGAGTCAACGACAATGTGTAAAGCTGCTGCTGCTGTTCGCCAACCGAGCGGGGGAACCGAGAGAGAAAGATAAAGCGAGCGAGATAGGAGAGAAAGAGAGGAAAAAAACGAGGAGAGCCGCTTGCGCCGCTCTGTACATGTATATACATACACATATATACATGCGGATGCACCCGCGCGCGCGCGAGCGTGGAAAGCGGAACCGAGTAAGAGATACGCGAAAGCGTCACTGGCGTCGGCGGCGTCTTGTCCGTGGGGGGGGGGGAGGAAAATAGTACTCTCTGCGCTTTTCCGATTTCACACGGAACGCGAGCCAGCGCAGGGAAAACGAATGAGGTGGGGGAGGAGAGAGAGAGAGAGGAGAGACAGAGCACGGGTGTAGGCGAAAAGAGAGCGAGGAATGCGGAAAGCGGAAGAAGCGACGGCAGCAGTGGCAGCGTCCAGTTCTGTGGCGATCGAATAATATTTGTCGCCGGGCGGCTACCACGTAGCCCTTTAACTCTATCTCTCTCTCTCACTCTCCCTCCCCCACCTACTACCGGGCGGCGGCCGCCCGTCTCCATCTTCCCCCCCTCCCCCACCCCCCTGGTTTCAGGGATTTTGGGCTCGATCGAGCCCTCCTCCCTTGAAGGCTACCCACCATCGTTGCCGCTGCTACGCCTGTATATGGGAAATCGATTTTTCACCCGAGAATATGAGAGACTTTGTACGTGTACACGTACAGAGATGGATGCGCCTGCGACGTAGGTATACATACGGTGCGTATATGTACGTAACGTGGATATACCTCGTCCGATTGCGCCTAATAATTTAGACGACAAGCACTCGCGTTTGCCTGCCTATCGTAATCTCTCTCGTGCTAGAGGCCTACATGCGGCGATCGCGTGAGTCGAGTTTTTCGAGACAATGACGCACGAATGGGTATATGTACGTTCAGATTGCGATGATACATGGTGGTTGATACATTTGACACTGATATTTTTGGGAGATAGCTCGGTAGTTTGGGGTCAATGTCTCTCACGAATGACCGGTTTATTATCGTGGATTTTTGAGAGATGTTGGTACAATGATTAATCTGAGCATTATTCACTGCGTTTTTGTTTGGTCTTGGGTGATAATGATTAATGAAAAAAAAAAAAAAAAATAAGATGGTTTATGTTTGTGGAAAGCATAAGCTTAAACAATAACCGGAGTGTGAGTGTCTGTAATATTCATTTGAGGATGTGATACCTGGTTATTACGTATTTCAGTGATAAATTGATTTTTAATTGATACTGTAGATCATTAATTAAGTGTATATCATATTACACTGTCATAGAAGATCTATTAGCACTGATACTGATAAGAATAGCCTTAAAAGTTATGATATGTTCTGATATTAAAACCAACAAACAGAACTTTTTATTAGTGAAAAGAAAATTGTTTCAGAAATGTAATATAGGTAATAGTATAATCTAAATTTATAAATAAACTCTCATGGGTGATGATTTATTTTTAGAAATATTGCAGATCTAAGGCAATGATAATGTTGTATGTCATAATGCTTATAGATTGAAGAAACTTGTTAATTTTTACAAAGTTTTTAATACTGTTTTTATCACTGTAACTATTTGTAAATTTAATTGATAAGAGCAAGAATATGTAAAACTACACTGTGTTCGATTGTACATAATTGTGAGATTACTAAAAGTAAACAGAAATTCACAGTTGGTAAATGATTCAAGCATAATCAGCTGATTTCTAGTATATACACACACACACACGTTTGGAATTATTTAAGAATTAACATTCATATCATAAGTCTATAAACTAATATACATATGCTACATCACCCGAATATAACTTATTACTAGAAAACAAACTATTTGTTTAAACGAATTATTAATTCTTACATAAGGCACATATGTGTTTATATAAGGAATTTGAAGAAAAACCAGCATACAACTTTCATACTAAAATACACAAGAATTTAAAACGTATCATAATTACTCATAATTGTCCAATTTGCCTATATGCAAGTGCACACAAGTAATTTCTCACAAAACAAAAATGATAATGACACTCATTATCCGCATGCTTTTGCAAGCCAATTTATTGCCCGTCCCCCCAGAAAATTCTCATGCACGTTTTATCAATAAAAAAAATACATAAAACATTACTCGATTCGTCGCGTACGGTTGATAAGAGAAACCGAGGAGCCTAGAAACGCATAAAAATTAGGTTATGGCTAGTCAAGCAAACGTTCTATGCTTTACACGATGTGTGGGACCGTGGCACAGAGCCCGAGTGACCAATCGCGCCGAGCACTCAATGAAGAGCGACGGAGAGAGAGAAGCAGCAGCGCTTATTTTATCGATCCGGCCGAAATTAAATATTTATGCCCGCGCCGAGATATATATACCGAATGCAAAAAGCGTATACCAAACAATGTACTCTAAATTACGTGCTAACGCGGTCGACGTCAACGTAAACACCGCCACCATAATTATCGGCTATCTCTCTCTTTTTCTCTCTCGCACATTTCATTGCAGACATATACATAAACACGAAAAAAAAAAAATAAATAAATAATAATCTCAAAAGCTATAGGTACAAACATAGTACCAAAGTGTACTTACCCAGGGGGCAATAGCAGTGTCGCCGCAAGTGTCCGTGTGTCGCTGATTGAATTATAACCTCAAAAAGGCCTCTGCTCTGCGGATCGCGCAGTCTAGCAGTAAAATTTCACCCTCCCCAAAAAGAACCGACGCTACTGTAAACGGTTGACCTTTCACACCATGAAGCCGGCACTGCAGTTGTTGCAAGCTGCCGACGATCCCGGTCCCGCCGTCATCATCGTCGGCTGGCGGGTGGCTTAGGGAGGTGGGGGAGCGAGTTCTCTGTATGTCTGTATGCCCTCTCGCCGAAAAAGAAAAAATGCCAGCGCAACCAGCGGTGCGGCTGCCGCGTCCTCCTCCTCCTCCTCCTCCACCACCTCCTCCTCCTCCCCTCCGGTCTACCGGCTCTGTATACTACCGTACAGTATTATATAGCTCACAAGTATGGCTGTTACATGTACACATAGACACAGGTTCACCGATGACTACGAGGATGATCACGTTGCACGATGACGAGGACGAGGACGTTGATGATAACGACAGTGTGCGCGCTACTGTCTATCCCCCTCTCGCTCTGTCACACGCGCACGAGTGCGCGCGTTCTCTCCTCTTCTCAAAATGGCGGTCAAATCGTAGGTAGTTCTCTCTCTCGCATGCACTGACTGTGTGTGTGCGCGGCGCGGCAACGGCGGCGCCCGGCAGAGAGCGGCCCTTTTTTCGTATACACGTCTCTCCCTGCCGCACGCGTACTACACTACCGCGTACTACTGAAAGCCAAGCGAGCGAGCGCCGCGCGCGCGCTCCGATCTGCTTTTCCCTTTTCGCTCTTTCCTCGTCTCTCTCTCTCTCGCGCGCGCACTCCACACAACTCGTGTATATATATACAGTGTATATAAAAGAGGAAAAGAGAGAGAGGCACGCGCGTTCGCCCGTGTTCGCCGACGTTCGGCCACTGGCCGCCTCCGTCGCCCCAACTGTCTTCTCTCTGTCCCGCTTTCGCGTGTACAAAGTGGCCGCTCACCGCCACCGACGACAACTGTATGTATATGTGTATGTATACGTACATATAGAGCCCTCTCCGCCCCCTTGCGAAAATCGTGCTCCGAGCTCGCCGTCGTCCCTCTCATATAGAGTCATAAACCCCCGGCAGACTTTTCTTATTGAGAGCCGGTATGGGGATGCCCTGTAGAGTGGAGGTATTTTCGTGTGTGTGTGTGTGTGATATATATAGTTGTACCTGAGATTAATAAACTGCGTATAAATGAAGATGTGATGGGGGAGAGGAAACGTAACGATTTCTAAGAAGACAGCTGCTGATAGATTTTTAGGGAATATTTCGGTGCTCAGATTTTGACAGCGTCGAGTTGAGACAAGTCGATATCATAAGTATACTTGTTGGTTGTGTTCCGGATTCTATGGTTCAAGGATGTAAATTAACGATTTTTTCGAATAAGCGTGTTCGAAAACTGAGAAATGCTGCAAATTAATAAGAAAATAAAGAATTTCGTGTTGACGTGACAATATATTTAATTGCAATTCGATGAAAATTTCCTTATTTCATTTTGTTATTCTTATTATTGGTATATATTTACAACAACTTTGCTTGAACTTTTTAAACTCTAAAGATAGCTTTTTTATTACTGAAATATTGATTAACATACGCAGGTATATAAAAAAAAATTTTGTAAATAAAAAAATTTTTTTTTTTTCATTACTTTTGTAGTGAAAACTAAGAAAAATTGAACTGAATAAATTCACAAAACGAAAAGATTAATCAACATTACGAACGCTGTAGGAATCTAAATTACAACAACTCACAGAAAAGAATTATTTTATTAGGATTGGGATCATGTGCATTCGAGCGTGAAAATGAAACACAGTTGACTTCGTCTCTCACCACACCTTTATTCGCTGTACTTCACTTCTTATACATTGTTTTTTTTTTTGTTTTTTTTTTTGTTTTTTGTTATATCGAATGCTATACACGAGAGAAAAATCTTTATATTTCTATTACAGTGTGTTTTTTTTTTATTAATCATGCATGTCGCACATTTTTTATTAACGTTTACCACACACGCGTAACGCACGCACACGGAACGTATACAAATATTATAGATTTGTTTGAATTCTTAATAATCATGTTGAATGACGCTACCGGTAACAATAGTTTATATAGCGAAAAAACACATCATTTTAATAGTCGGAGATTAGAACATTTCAACTTGTTCGGGCGTTACTCTTTTTCTTTTGTCGACAACATTTACGATATTACACGTGAAAATTAAAAATATCCCTTGTTTTTTTTTCTTTAGATATCTATATCAATAATTTTATTATTCTTTCAAAAGACGATTTTTTTCCAAACATTTAAAAAACATCCAACAATTTTTTCATTATTACCATCGACGATTCATTCCGAAATCCAGCAGAAGATAATTTTATATAATCGATAATACAGCGCTAATTTATTCCCCTAGTAGCGCAAACCATAAATATATATATATATATATATGTATATCACTAAAATAACAAGCCCGAAATTTTTCGCATCGAAAGCTTGTGGCGCTTGGCGCAATACTTTGTTTTTTTTTTTCTTTCTTTTCCTTTAAAAATCTTTTTATGTCCAAACCCAATAATTTGATCGTACTTTCCGACAGTAATATATAATTTCGAGCAACAAACTTATAATTTCTCTCTCGCAGAACAACAGTCACATACACACAGAGTACTTACACACACATAGACGAAAATTTTTTCTACACTTGCTATATTAAAGTATATATACCTTGCAAACAAAAGCGAACTTTCCGTTCCTTTTTTTTATTTATTTATTTTTTCTTCTTTTAATTCTCAATTTTTTTTATATCGTTATAACCCCGTCCACGATTAATAAGCTTCGTTCCCGTACAATAATCATTTCATTTTTTAGTATGGTGATTACTTTTATAATGTAATATATAACGGTAACACGTAAGTTTCTCCTGTAAACGGACTTCCAAAAAAGTTACTCGTATAATCGTCAAAGATTTCCGGCGAAAAAACTTTGAGAAAAAGGGGATAGGGAAGGGGGACTAGGGTAGAGGAAAAGCCTTTTTCTTCGCTGTGCGTTAAATACAATATGATAATAATTATCGTTATATAGGATAATATAACATTACATTTTACAGGTATATAAATATGCTCTTCTCTCTCTCTCTCTCTCTCTCTCTCTCTCTCTCTCTCTCTCTCTCTTTCTCTTTTTTCTTCCGTTGACGAAAAAAATGCCTCCTCGATGTTGGCTGCGGGGGGAGGGACCCCGAAACTAAATCGCGAACATTGTGCACGAGGATATAATCGTAAACGGCGCGTGTGTCTTATGCACATCTCTCTATATATATATATAATATGTAAAGAGGAAATAATTGGTTTTGTTTGTTTTTGTTTGTACATGCTTGTTTATTATTCTCATATTATATCTCCTCCCGAAAGACATCATCCACTCTTTAATATTGCAAGTTGACTTAGAGTTGTTGGGTAATCGCACACATGGAAAGGCAAATGGAGTTCGGAGTTTATTACTTAAACACGGAGTCGGAGAGCCGCGGAGTGCGCGAAAGGATCTATTCGGAATCTATATAACGTCGGAGCGGTTCTTGATGCGTATATATTATAATGAATCGTAGGGGATGTCAAGTTTTTAACGCACATCAATTAATTTACGTACTATAACGCGAATCGCAATAATTTTTTTTTAAGTTTCTAAAACATTTCTAATATCCAAAAATTTGTTTAATTACGAATGACTATTGGTAAAACACAATAATAACACATATCAACAAAACTCACATCCCCCGATCGATTTAAACAAAAATTTCTTTCTATATATCCATACGACTGACTTTGAATATATATACTTATACATCATGCTCGCTCGCTCGCTCACATACTCACCGAGCGCATAACTTTCTATTACACGCGCACTTTGCTTTTCGCGCCGGACGTTTTTTGCCCCGGCACTTTCACTCGCCGATAATACTTCCTATAACTACGCCGACCGAAAGAAATGGAAAAATCGACGTGTATATCTCGCGTATATATTTAAAAAGAGAAAAGAAAACCGTATATATATACGACTTGGTTAACACACGCGCGCGGGTTCGTGTAATATGGTTAAAAAAAAAAGAAAGAAAATATCATCGTTTCTTCGACTGGAATGAAGGCTCTGAATAGAGTATATGTAATGCTTGTATACAAGTTGTATGTGTTATACGCCCGCAGAGTATAGTTTCGATATACATAATTCTCTCTCACTTGTAACTTTTTCTCTCTCTCTCTCTCTCTCTCTATCTGTGTCTGCTTGTCTTAGGAACTTTTAATACTGTTCGTGGAGTAGCACATTTACCTCAAAATGGACTCGTATATATACGAGTAGGTTTTGTTTGTTTCTATGTTTTATATGCATTTGCCATTAGACGGATGAGAGAGACATATGATTTCGAAGAAGAAAAAAAAAGGTAAAAAACGGCGAATAACACTGGAATGTCGTATGTAGCAGTTATACCGCTGCTTCTGGCTCTGTCATCGGGGGGTTTTAAAAATTATAAACTTTTCCTCTCTCGTTCTCTCTCTCTCTCTCTCTCGCAGGCACGCGCGCGCGTGTAATAAATACGTGATGCGACGATGGCTCTCGTTGCATTATATTGGCTCTGACGTGGGAAAGGGATGCTGTACATTATTTTTCTTTTTCGGGGAAGGAAATCGTTACACAACACGGAAGTAGTAGTAGTAGTAGTAGTAGTTGTAGTTGTAGTACCGCGAAAAAGAAAAAAAAATACCAGAAAAAAAATAGTAGCTTTGCTTTATTACATCATCGGTACACCCGATACATTTATTATATATAGCGATGGGAAAAGAAAAAAGGATCGACGATTGCACAATACTTTCAATAAATAAACGTAATAAAAAAGAAAAAAAAACACGAAAAACAATTGAGAGAAGCAATAACAACAATAACGACGTCGGTGTACATACGTTGGACATATACTACATCTTCGGCATTTGCTTCTTCTTTATAAGCTTTCCACGAAATGAGTGCCTTTTGGAACACTAGCGATATTATTTCTCCCTCACATTCACTCGCACTCTCGCTTGCATATACTCGCACTCTAGCAATTTTTTGTTATAATTCTCGCTCCCACCGCGACGTGATGTACGCGCGCTCTCCGCATTGTTTCGAATCGCATCGCGGCCGCGATGTTGATATATATA
>JAYJLV010000027.1:3190092-3203236 GCA_036873485.1 Torymus texanus | reverse complement strand
ATTGAGTAGAAATGCCGTTTTAATATCTAATCGTGTGGATATATATATATATATATATATATATATATATATATATATATATATATATCTTTTTTGTTTTTTTATGCTTAAAAACCTTTCTTCTCATAGCGTATTCGCACACTCATACGGACGACGCATTCACACGGTTTATTTTTTTTTTTTAATCGTTTCGCTGTCATTCGCTAGCCGAGTATCCTTCTACATGATTTTTATTATTTTTTTTTTTAATATTTATCGTTATTTATCACAGATGTTTTACACGCTCAGCCGCCCGTTCCTCGTGTCATATACTATTATACCACCGGCGGCTGGCCCCCACTTGTCGTATCATCTTCAAGTGTGTATATAATCTCTCTCTCTTTCTCTCTCTCTCTCTCGCTTTCGCTCTAACGCTCTTTCTCGCTCTCTTACGCGCGTTTTTTAGCCCCTTTGGCCTTCGTTATTATTTTTAATTTACTTTTGTTTCTCAGCGCATCACAGATTTTCTAGCTAGCTTGCCGTACAGTTTTATTTTAGGTTATTTTGCTTATTCACTCGGCGGAGGGTGCGTAAATCGACTGTCTGAGATTAATCCCTGCGAATCGGGTACTGAATTATCAGTCTCGCGTTGAAAAAAAAAATACTAGTAGGGTCTGTCTTTCATATTGCAACAATGCACTAAGCTATATCCATTGTTTGAAGTTGTCGATAAAATTCAGAATGTCTGGTATAAATTATCGCTAACGAGATAACAAAAAACGCTACGATGCTGCGCAAGTTATTTTCGCAGAACTTCACGCGGACACACATATAACATAGCAATCGTTTTTACTCTAAGAATTCGATTGTTGCAATACGAAAGACAGTTGCGAGTTTTCGCGTCGCATCAAAGTAAAGCAGTACCTATATTCGTTTTTTTTTTTTGACTCTTCGATTGTGCACTCACTTATAATCATATACTTTCTCAGAAACCGATTCGCAGGTTGATCATAATTTCTGCACCCCCGTGCGATTAAAACTTCGCGCGCGATTTTCTCTAGTGTTTTTTTTCTATTAACTTTATCGAAAGACGACGGTTCGGATTTTCCAAGACCCGGTTGTTATTTTATATATATACATATTACAAAGACATAACATGACGACGATCGCGCGACTAAAACACGTTTCTCTCTTTTTTGTTTTGTTTTAGATTTGAATTGGTCAGTCTTAAGAAGGGGGTTTATACACATATACAGTATATTATATCGCGTATAGATGCAAGCAACGTCGTCGCCGCTGCACACAGTCTCAGAACGTTTTCTCTGGAAGATAGTCTTTGAAAGAAAAGCCTTTATTTTATTTTATTTTCTTTTTTTTTTTTGTTTATATCTTTTTTTTCTCCATTATCGGCATTATTATCATCATCGTTCGATTATACATACGACGGGATATAAATTGGATATATTCTCCATGGGAGAGCTTTTTTATACACACGCGCGCGGGCGAATAAATAAATCGTATACAAAAAAAAACAACAGAAAGAACGAAAGAAATAAAGTAATGGGAGAGATAACGGAATATCGTATATATATTATTTATATGGTTAATGCAAGTTGTGTGCTCGTCGATGTATACACACAGACATACATCATGATCTAAACCGTTATTATACGATCTAAACGCGCACGTGTATATTATACATACACGTATACGCGTATCATTAAAAGAGGGAGGATAGTACAATATAATGGGCCGTTAAGAAAAATCCGAACGGTCGTCGTTTTTCGCGCGACTTTTGGCGATCTCGTCGTTACACAACAAGTACTAATATCTCTTTTTATTTTTCATCCAAGCGTCGTTCGAATGGTAATATACGATTTGTTTTTTACTTATTATTTTTTTTTTTTCGTTTTATTTTTCTTTTTACAGTAAAGAACACGCGCGATCTTTTTTTTCGTTTATATATCTCGACGATCTTTCAAGCACCTAAGTGTAACCGTGGTTCAATGTGTATAGGCGACGACGACGGCGATGTCGTCGTTTTCGTTCTTTCGCTCGCGCGCACTAAGGCCTGCCTTAGTATAAAAATATACTTTCGCATCTTAAAAATAGGTCTTGACTTGATTTTTTACTTTTATTTTTATTTTTATTTGTTTTTTTTTTACTTTTATCTTCGCTTGTGCTGCTGCTGTCGCTGCGTCGTTGCGCTTCGCTTCTTAGCGCGCTTGCTTTTGTAAACGGTTGTATATTCTACCTATATTTGCTTAGTAATTGTCTTTGTGGATCTCGCTCGGTCGTCGCGTCGCGGATATTAATTATTATTATTATTACAGTATATACCGCGCGATTCTTGGATAGGTGCGCGCATAATTAGTATATTCTCCTTCGCGCTTTTTTGATTATTCGTTCTTCTTCGCCTTAACATTTGGATATATACGTATCTTCATCCTTATCATCATCTTCTTCGTAGTTCGTTATCTTCATACGCTTGGAAGGGGCTTTTGTGTGTGTTTGTTTCTTTCTTCATTATTTTTGTTCTCATATCATCGGGTCTCTCGCTGATGCTTACTCTCTCATTCTTTCGTTCACTCTCGTTCTTCTCACCTTTAAATTATACATCGGCTACCGGCAAAAATCAATCAGCCACATACACACACACATTGTGGTTCTCTCTTTCTCACTCATTCAACTAAGAAACGTCGAGCTTCAGCGAAAAGAACAATAACGACCTGGAATCTACGAGAAGAAGCTCTATTTATGCATGCTTTTGTGTGTGTGTGTATATAATATATGTATATATAATGTTTACTTCGTAAAGTTTTCACTTCGCCATATAGCTTCTTCAATCATTCATTTAATCTTCTTCTACGTCTCGAAATTGTAGCCCTCGTGATTGTTCGTGATTCGCGCGCGCGGATAATAGCAGGTTCAGTCTTTGATTATAAATGTGTGTCATAGTTGCGCGTTATATATGTATAATATAGTCGCACTGGGCCCTGAGTCGACAGCGCGCTTCTTCGCTGCTCCTGCCTTTTGTAATATCTTTTTTTTTTATTTTTATTTTGTTTCTTTGTATATAACGTCACGAGATGATATCACCTTATATTTCTCTCTTTCTTGCTCTCTGTTATCTATTGGCTTCTATGATCCTCGTCAGGAACAGTCACACACGTTTAAGTTATCATTTTGAGAATGCACAGTTACATGACAGTTGGAAAGGAAATGAAGGTTTCATGGTTGAAGGAGATTCATCATTTGTTTCTTGTCTCCTCTATATCCTTACATCCTACCACACGAGGATTTGTATATGAAACGAGTTTTGCACAGTTTGAACGTGGAAATGCATCTCTCGACGGATACTCTCTCACTAACTCCCGTTCCTCTACTTAAAGGTCTTTCGACGAGAATAAAATCGTTTTAAAAAGCAACGATTGGAAGGAGGGTTGTAGAGGGGGGATTACTCTTAATAGTTATACAAATTGAAAGTTTCAACACGGCATCAATTTGTCATCATGAGAATATTAATATACGACTACTACATCATAACGCTCGCTCTCTTGCTTGACTGTTTGACAGTCGTGTAACTACGTATACTCGATCGTGCATGCTCTCGATCTAACTCACGCTCGCAGGCCAAAAAGAGTTGGAAAAAGTCATCGCCACCCGTTGTCTACAATAACCGGATGGGTGATCGCGAAATATCTCTTCGTACGACGTTTCGTCTAACGATATTCTTCAGGTACATGTTTGAAAAGGCCTGCCCCGCTTCACATGCTTATCCCATGCTTCTTCAACATCTTATTCATCGTCATCTTCATCGTCAGTGCGCAGTCGACACTGGTCTAGCTGCAAAAAGTTTGCTCTCCTCCAGAAATTCGACGCCGAATGTTGAACTCCGTGTGCTCGAAAATCCTCCGGGAAAATAGTCTCACTGCGATTTTCTTTGTTTTTTTTTATAGAGCATCAAAAATATAGCGAAGGAATTATTTCGCTCTATCTCTCACTCTCGATCGACGCGAGAGTTAACATTCACATCGATGCAGTTTTCACGCACGTTGCAAGTGGCCTTTCTTTGTTTATCTTACTATATAAATTCTAAGCTTTGCGCGTAGGCTTTCAAGTTTCGAAAAAACGAAACATCACATTTAAAAAAATTACTTCGGTGTAAGTAACTACGAGACCGAGATATATTTATATATATGTATATACGGCAATCGGTACAGATCGTTACGATTATACAAGGACTCGGGGAAATATATGAACGCTTGAAAATTAACAAACTTCACAGTGACATTTGACGTTCGTGTTTTGATAGTTTGTTCTTCCCTTATTTTCGTCTCGATAACACAGCTATTCTACGTTTTGTACCCTTCAGTGTTATTTTTTTTTTCGATTGATTCAAAGGTCTTCTTCATCAGGCGTTCGTCGTTATCTCACCCGTATACAATAAACAAAAATCGAGACACGTGTGTCGTCGCGGTAGACTTGACGATTTTTAAAATTCAAAAGCTACTAAATACATATACATATACATTTATATCAGTTAGTGACTAAGTTCTTCTAGACATAGATTATCTTGTATTTGAATTTCCTTTTTCTTTCTATCCTATCTCTCGGCGCTCTTTCGCTCAACAGAGCGCGCGTACGGTTGTAAGGGGGAGCGTTTTTCTTTATTAAAAGTCGTCCACTCGTTGGAAGTGCACAATCCTATCGTAATCACAGCGTGTACGCACATCAATATGCTTCTTCTTATACTAATGCGTCCGATTGGTTTTGGTATTAAAAATAACCTCGGATCGCTTGATAGTTATATTGTTTTGTCGTCGAGATTGACGTCGAGTTTTGGCGCAGGTTTGTTTTTTATTCTTCATTACTCGCACGACTCTTGTAAAATATTTTTCTGCCCTTCGTTCGGCAATTAGATATCTTTTTTTTCCTTAACATTGCGCGCAACATCTTCCTTCTACTTCTATACTGCTCTTCTTTTATCAACACTATAAACTAAATTCCCATCCCAATGGAAAAATACTTGCAACATTTTTTCTGGCTAGACATTGCAGAACTTGAATTTTTTCGTTAACGCTGCCAAGTTCAGATGTTTTACCTCTGTTTTCTTCTACCTATCCCTCGACGAATCTATCTTGTGCTCCCTAATGTTATTTAATATCATCGAACTATACAATATTTATCCCGTTCGTTGGGTCCACGTCACGAAAGGCTTCGTCTTCGCCTTGTAGTCTAGGTGTAATTGTACATTATACTTCACGATTTTATTAATGTTCAACAATGGAGACTCATCGAGGAACAGGATCGTTTGTCAAATTCTATATACAATAGTTCATCTCTGTTCTTATTACTATTGTGAAATTTTCCTTGCGATCAATGCTTTACTGAAAAAATAATAAATACGAATTTCTTCAGTACTTTAAATACGTTGTTGCAGCTTTCTTAAGATATGGATGGCTAATTCTTGTCACGAATGTATTTGTGAAAGAATGCATGACGGACTATTATACCTAAACCTCAGAAATAGATAATGTAATATTCTTGACATGATTTCACATAAAATTAATTAAAAAAAATTGCGTGTTCCGCATAAAAATATATCGATAGAAAAACAAGAACATGGCGTATGACCTGACATATGACATTACGCTCATACTTCTGAGAATGAGTTTCACCCATAAGAAAGGACTGTTGTTGATGGATGGTACTAGAGTGAGGTTGCTTAAATTTTAGTTTTCTTGGACACATGTTACTTTTGATCCCGAAGAACCATTGGCATTATAACTTCTCTGCTGTCACAATTCACAGGATCTATCACAACTTGTGGAAGCTCTTCATCACTTAAAAGCTTCCATTGTTTACCCATTACCTCTTTAACTTCCTATAAATAAAGATGGTGTGATTTTATTAGCTCATATAATATTTTTTTTATATGTTGTTGATGATATATTTACTTACTTCTATTATTGCCTTACGCATTTTCCCTACATTTTGCCCCATTCTAGCTCCTTCAAAAACAATGTTGCTTTCTGCAAACTCCAGACGTTTTAACATTGTATGCCTTAGACGAACAATTGCAAGCAAATTATCCAAAAAGTATGTCTGTCCAATAAATACTATTTCATTTAACTTTTTACATCTCCAAGCAGCTAATACTAAACAATCGGGGCTGTAATGAAAAATAAAATTAATTAATTACTAATTTATATGGTTTAGTTAAAATGTCACTCAAGTTTAACCAACTTACTTATTTATGTTGCCATAATCATAAATATTATTCAAATAACTTAAATTTTTCTCGAAATTAAATGAATCTATCCAAATTAAAGATTGTAATGTATTTGAATACCAATGAGAAATTTGATTGAGTGCTGTATAATTGACACTTTCACAGAAAAGTACTTTCAAATGAGTTAGAGGCATTGCAGGCTTCAGAATTTCAGTATCCAATACCCTTACTGCATTATAAGAATGGATAAGATTCAGACGTAATTCACAACGAGGACTGAAAATTTAAAATATTTTATTAAAAGCCAAATTAAATAAAATGTGAAAATAGTGAATCTTAAAGCTTACTTTTTTATAGTAAAAGCTTCCCAGGTCTCATTACTTGCTCCAATATAATCTCCATTCCAGCCATGGACATGTATAACCAACCTTTCCATTATCCCACTGTTTAGTGCATTGAGTAAATCGTCGCAAACATGATCATAGTCTATACTCAGTATAGATAATCTATGAAAATGATGAAATACTGAGCACTCCAATTCTGAAAAGTCATATCTATCAGGATCTTCTTTGATAGAGGCTAAACTCAAATGAGTTAAATGGTTTGCATGATTCTGTTTGAGAGACTCCAAAATGTCTGACAGATCTTCTGACAATTCCTCTATACAACCTAAACTTAATGCCTCTAAGCAATTTGATGTTTCTATTACGGCCAACAGCTGTTTTAACAACTTGTCACTGTTCACATCTTCTGTATAATATTCGAACATACATCTGGTTGGTTCCAAGAAAAGCTTACGGAGCTGTGTATTACCGCTCAATTTCCTTAATATGCACATTGCTTCTTTTACAAAATTATGGGCTGACTCACAGTGGATTGTTACATCTTGCACACTGAATTTAAACCAGCTTGACATACATCTGGAAAGGTGAATTATCATTTTGTAAACAATTTTAATTCTCTATGCCTTAGTCAAAGAGGTAATAAAAAAAAATAATAATCACCTTGACCACACAACACTGTCGTCATCCACCAGGGTAAACGTAATTTTTTTCCAGAAGCTTGGATGGAACAGTGCGTACCTCCAGTTTCTGCATACCTTTATTCGAAAACATAGAAAAGGAAAACAGTATCACTCCACTTGTTCACACATCCATGCACACTTACACACACACACACACACATATACACACACTCATCATATACTAAGCGCATGAAAGGAGCTCTGGTATAGAGAGCGAATAATAATAACAATAACACACAGCTCTAGAGTAAACAGAATGACATTCGCGTTTGCAGGAGCGTCGAGCGTGAAAGGGAGACGAAGAAAGACAGAGAAACGCGCGCAGAGATATATAAGTATACACTTGCGATCGCGCCTCGACTCTTAACATTATATACTTACACATACTCTCGTTCTCGAGGAGAAATTCGTCGGTATAACATACAACGGCGAAAGCGAAAGAGCGAGAGAGAGCAAGTGATAGATATATATAGAGAGTAGATAGAGAGAGAGAAAGAGAGAGAGAGAGAGAGAGAGAGCGCGCGCGCGCGCGAGAATCAATGAAAATGGACTTGGCCGCAGCGACTCTGTCTTTCTCCTTCAAGTTTTTTACTCACCTGGGATGCATCAATGCGGCTCTCGCGAGGCAGATAGGAGAATACCTCGAGGAGGATGACACTGGGTAGATTGTCCCAGCAGACGAACGTTGTATTGTTGTTCTCCTGGGCCACAGCCACAGCAGCGGCCGTTGCGGCGACATCCGTGCCGCTATTGTTGTTCTTCAAGGACGTCGTCGTCGTCGTTGTTACAGCTGTCGCCGTTGTCTTTAATCGCCCGTCATCACCCAGGTGTTGCTGTTGCTGCTGGTGTTGATGATGATGATGTTGTTGCGCTGCTGCTCTCTCCTCATTCTCCCCTCGTACCATCATACGCGGAGCGGACGCGCGCGCTATATTCTCGGCTCTTTAAATGTCCCCGAGGCAACGGAGACCTGCTGCGACGCACAGAGAAACAGATGAGATGTAGAGATAGACGGCCGCCGTTGCGCTATTCTATAATGTATTTTGTATATATCTATATACGTATACGTGTCTGGAGCTGAGAATGTTATATATATATATATTTTTTGTGTCCGTGTATGTCTGTATGTGTCTGGTCTCTGTGCGTCTATCTCTCCTCCGCGAACGCTCTCCGCTCACTGCGAGTTCGTTCCTCGTTCGCAACCAGCAAAGAGGCAGGCAGGCGATCGCGGTATGTTATGTTTTCCCCCCCGGCGCTTGCGCAGTACGTATATTGATACTTATTTCATGTGTGGGAATGCGTGTATGTAGCGTGCGCGCTGGCTGGCAGAGACGTTATATATATATATATAGCTTTGCGTGTGCTCACGCGAGTATTAAAGTACACCTGACCTATGCGCGAAAGCATTATAGAGAGTCGTTATACTTGCGCTCACGCGCGGTAGATAAGTACACACTTTCATTTTACTATTTTCACCTTCGGAGCATGCGCCCGCTAGAGCCGTTGTATACTTGGATTAATTTATAATACGCAGTCAATAGATAGAGATAGATATAATAATAGATATATAAAGTGGGAAAGAGAGAGAAACAATGTTATGATAATCGAGCGGTTACTATAACTTGTTTATATTCCGGATTCGATCGAGAACGCGGGGACGGCCGCTCTCGCGGATAGAGAGAGCCGCAAATGACAGTTGCTTATATTGCGTTATCAGCTGTATGCACGCGCGCGCGCGGCATGGCTTGCTGCACGTACAGCTACAGTTGCGCCTATATACACTTATGCGATTTCTCTCGCGAAATAAAAAATTATATGAATTTTCTTTAATTTATTTTCAACGATTATTATATAATAATAACAATAAAAATGCTGCAAGTTATTTAAAAACGTTTAAATCGTCCCCATACATAACAGTATAGATGCGCGAACAGGTTCTCCTCGCATATCCAATATTAATGAGTTTATAAATACATCTAGGCGCTTATTACTACTTAATCGAAGCGACGGACATTTGTTGCTCTCTGGGCTCTGGCGCACTTGACAATACGTGTGGCGCCGAGCTGCGAGAGCGTCAGAGCGACGTAATCTCCGAGCTAGTGCGCATGCGTGCTCGGCTGTCATCAACAACGCAACGCTTGAAAACTGACTGAAGTGTGCGTGTGTGTGTGTGTGTGTGTGTGTGTGTGTGTGTGTGTATATATATATATATATACACTAAGTGTATATACGCAAGCAGTAGCACAACTGCACAACGCACAGTAGTTGTAGCACTGAGGCTCAGTATATTACCCATCGCGCAACGAGAAAAACGAAGAAAAAAAAACATACTCCCACTGTTTTCTCCGTATAACGTTATCGGCACACAATTTTCCCTTCGACTGAGGGAAAAAAGCCTCGCTCGGCGCCGAGATAAGCTTCTCGCGCGCTTGTATAAAAAAAAACCGTCCCGATTTCTATATAATTGTGGCAGTGTCATTGCCGCCGCCTCGACGTGGGTGCAAGCAAGCAGGCAGGCGACGATGTATCAGTCGGACGGTCGTTGCATCACGGCTCATGCGAATGCAACGGGGATGAGCTACACGAAGAGAAGCAGCAGCAGCAGCCACTGCGCGTGGAGAGCCACAATCGGGTCGTCGAAGACGCTAGTTTGCTGATTCTCAAGGTGGAGAGAGTCACATAACCTATAGAACGTAATTAGAGATAACTCGTCCTATATGCGTTCGTTGTACAGGGTTACATTATAAGAGAGTTTGATAAGAAATGCGAGAAATGTCGTGCGCA
This sequence comes from Torymus texanus, assembly GCA_036873485.1. NCBI lineage: Eukaryota > Metazoa > Arthropoda > Insecta > Hymenoptera > Torymidae > Torymus > Torymus texanus. The sequence continues at coordinate 3,193,214 of JAYJLV010000027.1, read as the reverse complement.
AGCGAGCTATCCAAATCGCATGAGTACCAGAGCTTCCGGAGCTCGGTGCCTCTGAAGAAAATCGTCGTTGACGCCGATGGGACGAAGGTTAGTGTGAGGCTCCAGCAGGTGGCTTTCTGGAGCTGATGTTTTGATGCAAGTTTTTGTGTGCTTGAAATCTCATGTCATACGTACATTGTTGTTCTTTCATTCTATTGTTCTCTTTTAATTGATAACTATGACATTGATTTATAACAGTGTTGTGAAGGGACATCTTTATAATTTTATTTTTAATGTATGATGTGTAAAAATAGTTACGAAGAAAATAACTTTGAAATAAACTTTTCTATTAGTAATTTTAATAACTAAGGAATAGGAGAAACTTTTTTGTAACTAGTGTTTATGATTGATTGTTTTTTTTTCACAGGGCTGGAAGGTGTATGACTCAAATCCAAAGACTATCAAGTGCCCACTCATTTGTCTTCCTCCAGTCAGTGGAACAGCTGACATTTATTTTAAACAAATCTTAGGCCTATCAGCAAAAGGATATAGAGTTATATCTGTAAGTATTATTATTGAATTTCCCACCAATTGAACTATAATTATTGAAGGTCTTATCTTTGAATATCTATATAAATCTTAAGAAATCAATATCAATGTATCAATAATGTTGTACTTATGTTACATAATCCTTGCTAACAATCAATATAATATATTATGTTTTTTATTCAGGCTGAACCCCCAGTTTACTGGAGTGTTAAAGAGTGGTGTGATGGCTTTAAAAAATTATTGGACTATCTGGAGTTAGATAAGGTTCATTTATTTGGAGCCTCTTTAGGTAATTGTACACCAATTCTCTAGATCTAGTTCAAATCCTTGATTTCTATTTTTATTTGAAATTAAAAATGTTATTATGTATGAAAGAGTCAATAAATTTCTCAATTTCTAAATATTTTATTATTTTTAATGAAATTTAATTTTTTTATACCTTATTAAAACCAATAAAATTATTTTCTATGAATTAAAACTTTACTCAAATTTATTACTTTAACTGTTACAGGTGGCTTCCTTGCTCAAAAATTTGCAGAAATCAATGCACACTGCCCTAGAGTAGTTTCACTAATCCTGTGTAATACTTTTACTGATACCTCTGTGTTCAGCTATAATGATTCTGCTGCAGTGTAAGTTACAATGCAACTACACGATTTTTTGTATAAACAATCATTTATCATTAAAACAATACAAAACTATAAATTTTCTTATAAAATAATATTATCTTGGTATGTTTTATATAGCTTTTGGATTCTTCCATCACTGGTGCTAAAGAGAATGGTGATGGGTAATTTTGAAACAAACAAAGTAGACAGTGAAATGATTGATGCTATTGATTTTATGGTTGAAAGGGTAAGAACTATTTTATAGATAAAAAGTTATTATTGTGTCTCAATTAATACATTAAAATTATTTTCCTACTTATAGTTGGAGAGCCTTACTCAACCAGAACTAGCATCTAGACTGACAATGAACTGCGTAAGTTGTTATGTCCAACCTCAAAAAGTATGTAACTTGCCAATTACAATTATGGATGTCTTTGATGAATATGCTCTATCCAATGATGTAAGAGAAGAAATGTATAAGTGTTATCCCAATGCAAAATTAGCTCATTTAAAGAGTGGTGGTAATTTTCCGTACTTAAGCAGATCTGCTGAAGTAAATTTACATTTGCAGGTATTTTTAATAGAATTATATTGAATATAATGATAAACTTTGATAAAAAATCTGAATATTTTTTAGTACTATTTATTAAACTAAAAAATGACATTACTTGAAATTTAAATAACTTGTAATATTACTTTTAAGATACATCTAAGACAATTTGATGGAACTCCGTTTGCTGCCTCCAAAAGAGATCCTACTGCTGATGAAAATACGTGAAAACTGATCTCATGAAATTCTGCATTTTGAATTATGTATATCTTCCCATTACATGAGTGAATTTTATTTGTGCGCAGAATACCAGTGAATTTTAAAGATAATTTATCGTTAATATACAAACAAATTTTGTTTATTATTATTATCTTGCAATTTTAGCTAAGTCATATTATTTAAGTCACTAGATATGTTAACCAACCAACCTTTTGATATTTTAATTTACAATACATTAATATTCTCTAGAGAGATTATTATATATAAAATACGTATATTTCTTAATGAAATTCTTCCAAATCAAAACTCAAGAGATTTTTGTAAAAAATTGTCTACTATTGTTTAACTAGATGTAGTAGAATATATTGCAAATATATTTTATTAATTTGTTAATCTTAAGTTTATTTACTTTTATTATTATCGACGAATATAATGATAACAGAATTTTTTACAAAAAAGATAATATTAAAACTTTTTTACAACTTACATGACAATTTGAGTCTGATTTTATAACACGACTGCTATTGTGTAAGGAAATAAAATTACAGCGAATATACTTACTATACAGATTTTTATTATTGTTGGGGCCAATTTGCACATAATGTAAATTTTTAGTATGAAGTGTTTTGTTATTTGATTGATGCCTTTAACTGCATATAAAACATACTTTTATAAATAGTTGTAGTATCAAACTATGTAATAACCATGTGAAAGTGTAATCTACACACGATTTTTGTAATGCATAAAATTGTTCCTAAAAAAAATTCTATATTTTCTTTATTGAAAAATAAATGAATGTATTATTGGACAATTTTTTATTTTTATTCATCTTTTATTTAAACTCAAACATTAAAAAACTTAAAATAATAAGTATTAATTTTCGTTGCTTATAAGTATAGTTGTTTATTTTCTTTTTGCATTTTATAGAGGATTTTTCTATTCTAAAAATGAACACGAGTAGATATGAATTGAAGTCGGAAATCGGGGTTTGTACAGGCTCGAAGGGGCTTGCTACAAGGTCGGTAGTCTGGATTACTTATTTTATAGTTTTATAATTATTTGGAAAAAATTTTCAATATACGGATTTCAAATTTGGGGATATCATCGGAACGATACTTTGAAAAATAAGACACATATCTACACTCTAAACTCAAAAGAGTAAAAATTGACGCAGAAATATACAAATTCAGTAGTTTACTCTTTCTTAACAATGCACA
>JAYJLV010000027.1:3167931-3189992 GCA_036873485.1 Torymus texanus | reverse complement strand
TATATATATATAGGAACGAGGGTACAAAAAAGAAGCTTATTCGATCTGCATATCTCTCATATAATTCATACAAGCACAACGACGCTTTTGTGTTATGACAGGTCCGATTGGAGAGTATCGGAGCGGAGGACATCGTCGACGGCAATCCCAGGCTGATCCTCGGTCTCATCTGGACGATAATCCTGCGCTTCCAGATCCAGGAGATCGAAATCGACGTAGATGAAGAAAACGAGAGCAGTGAGAAAAAGTCGGCCAAGGATGCATTGCTGCTCTGGTGTCAGCGGAAAACGAACGGCTATCCCGGCGTCAACATCCAAGACTTCACGGGTGAGATATACAGACATATACGCGTGCGATAAACTTTTTTCTCGATGTAATTTTAACGCTGCGATCATCATCGTATCTCGCTATTCAGAATAGACATCATTAGTCAAAACATCGCGCTGTGTTACAATGTGTTTGCGTGACAGTTTGACGAGCGGCGAATATTAGTTTTATCAATGTTCGCGGCTGTTTCGCGATGATACATCATCCCTATAAATAAGACTGTCTAATAGGATATATATCGAAAAGATGAGAAAGGAAGCGAAATATACAGATACGTGCGGATGATTATATTACTTGCACCTGCGTGGTATAGTGAAACAATTTGTCACGAGTGATATGTGTACAATATATAGGATATGTGTACAATAGGATATACAGAGATGCTTACTCAAGTGTGTACCACATAAATTTTCATTTTCTAGCTTTTTTTTCTAGCATAACGAAGATAATAAAATACAAAATGCGTGCGTGTCAAGGGCGAAGGAAGAGATAATTCGCCATGCGTTCCATCCGCGTTACGTGTAACATGTGTGACTTGCAACGATGATAGTTGGGTACATTTGTAATATATTCTCGTGTATCATTGTTTATCGGTTTTTTATTGCGCAGTTGCAGCGTTTTTGGTATTTTCTTTATATATAATATGTATATACGTTTCGATTATTGCGAGAGTTATGCATTTTTTTTCGTTATTTTAAATCATTAATATTAAAACAAAAACTGCTGTTTACGAACTAAATTAATTATTCAGCTGCGTTATCGTAAACGCCTTGTGATATTTGGAACACTTTCGTTTACGTAACCGGTATTAAATCACGAAGCTGAGAATGCATTTGTCATGATACTGTTATCGAGCAGCGACATTTGCAAACAGCGTGTACAGATATACACTACTGCCTTACATTTACAAAGCGTCTTTCCTCACCTCGGTGAAAATCTTCTATTTTACTCCGATTAATGAAATAATTTTTTTTTTGTTTCTATCGTTATTAAAATTTTCAACTGTTTTAAAAAAGTTAAATTGAAATTATCAAGTGGAAGATAAATAAATAATTTTTTCTTGAGGAAAAAACAAGAAAGTTCTTATGTTTTGAAAAAAAAAATATATATATATATATATATCAATATCCGAATCAAAATTATCAGTAACTTTATATAATTGAAGAAGAATAAAGTTTATCAAGACAAATAATTACTCAGAATTTTCGTATATCCTAGATCAAATTATTTGAGATTTTCACAAACCTATAGAATATTAAAATACAATTACTTACATTTTCACATAAAAAATTAACTAACATTCTCCTCAAATTCACTATACCAGGATCATGGCGAAGCGGTCTGGGTTTCAACGCCCTCATCCATGCTCACCGGCCAGACCTGGTCAACTGGTCGGATCTCCAGCAGACGAAGCACATCGACAACCTCAACTATGCCTTCGACGTGGCAAACTCAGAGCTGGGCATACCACGGCTCCTTGACGCCGAGGACGTGGATACAGCGCGACCCGACGAGAAGTCCATCATGACCTACGTCGCTTCGTATTACCATACCTTCGCCAGGATGAAGAACGAGATCAAGAGCGGCAAGCGTATCGCAAACGTTAGTGGTCTTTTATAAATATATTCTTTTACTTCATGTTTCGGTAAAGTAGTGATTTAAATAAATTTCTATCGGAATGATTAAGTTTCAAGTTGGAAAGTCCTTCATGAATTATTAAAACTTTACCCTAGAGAAATTTATTTCTCGTCGATTTTGCATGATTTCTTCAAATTTCCGCGATGCAGTATTACAACTTTTCTCGCGGTATTGAGTAATCGCGTCGCAGTTTTTTTATTCAAACTCCTAAACGTATTTCCGACAACCAACCAGGCTTCTTAATCAATTGATTTTTACCGGGGTTAAAAAGCTAGGTAATAACCGTTCGGAGAGCGCTTGAATTAACCTACTTTCGTTTATTCTTTTTTAATAGAATCATTCCGCGAAAGTATCGCTGCGCTCGGAATATTATATATTATGCAATATACAGCAACCGTGCGTATATATAGTGGTGATTATTATGGCTATACGCGCTTACCGCGCGCTCTATCCATGAAATTTATATTAGGAAACGAGCTAATAAAGCCGAACCAGAATCGTCGACGACGAGCCGTATTTAATGATTTTAATTAACGGTGAAGCGGCACGTTAGAAGAATGCGACGTATTTACACGTACCGCCATAACAATATTTTTCAGATCGTCGGTCAAATGATGGACGCGGATAAGATGAAGGTCCACTACGGTAAGCTGACGACAGACCTGCTCGAGTGGATAAAACTGAAAATCGGCGTGCTAGAAGATAGGAACTTCCCCAACAGCCTAGAAGGAATACAACGCGAGTTGCTCGCGTTCAAGCAGTATCGCACGATCGAGAAGCCGCCCAAGTACAAGGAGCGCTCGGAGATCGAGGCTCTGTACTTCCACATAAACACCCGACTCAAGTCCCTTAATCAGCCAGCGTTCGTGCCTCAGGAAGGACAGCTGGTTAACGATATCGAACGCAAGTGGATCGAGCTCGAACGCGCCGAACACAAACGTGAAGTGGCTTTACGTAGCGAGCTACTTAGACAGGAACGGCTGGAGCAGCTAAATTACAAGTTCGAGAGGAAGAGCGTGCTCAGAGAGGGTTACCTGAAGGAAATGATCCAGGTGCTGTCGGACCCGCGCTATGGCAGCAACCTAGCGCAGGTCGATGCCACGGTGAAAAAGCACGAGGCTATCAGTGCCGACATACTCGCGCGCGAAGAAAGGTTTCACGATCTGACCAACATGTCCGAGGAGCTTGTAAGGGAGAATTACCACGGGCTAGAGAGGGTAAGGTCAAGAGAGCAGCAGGTGCTGCAGCGCTGGCGTGAGCTCCTTGAACTGCTGGACGGGCACAAGGCGAATCTGACGGCCCTTTGTGCACTCATGAGTTTGATGCGAGAGATAGAGACGACGTTGGCAAGTGTGCAGGAGCTGCAGCTGTGCTTCCAAAGCACTGAAGTCGGCCCTCATCTGCTAGGCGTGGAAGATCTACTGCAGAGGCACAGTTTACAGGAGCTGCAGGTGACGGCGTTAGGGGAAAGCCAAAGGAGATTGGCCAGACAAGCGACGCAGGTTCAGGCGCAGGTTGCGATACAAACGCAGCAAGCACAAACACCACAAAGTGTACCTGTTTTGAACAAGGAGGCTGCTGTTCTTGAGTCCAAGCTCGAACAGCTGAACAAGGCTTATGGACAATTAGGTGAGTATTTATGGGTTAGAAAATAAAACGTTGATAACAATTGGGTGTATTTATTGTTTGAACAGGGGAGTATAGTAAGGAGCGTAAGGCGAGACTGGAGGATGCGAGGAACTTCTTCCAGTTCCTGCAGGACCACGAGGATGAGGAATCTTGGCTGGTGGAACGTCAGCGAATCTGCAGAGCAGGTATACTGGCCAAAGATTTAAGAGCGCTGATATCGCTGCAACAGAAGCACAAGGCGTTGGAAGATGAGACGAAGACAAGGAGGCCGAAGTCGGAACAGTTGTCACAAGCGGGCAAGAGACTCGTCCTCGAAAATCATCCATCAGCGGTGGAGATCGAGAACAGACTCGAATCGTTACAGGAACACTGGCGTGTTTTGGAAGAACTTCTTGCTCTGAGAAAGAAACAACTCGAAGAGGCGGCCGAAGCGTTGCAGTTCTGTGCCGATGCAAACGAAGCTGATTCATGGATGAAGGAGAAAATGGCTCTCGTGGCGTCCGAAGATTATGGTGTGGATGAGCCATCGGCTCAAGCGCTGCTGCAGAGACATAAGGATCTCGAAGGTGAGCTCAATGCTTACCGTGGAGATTTACAATCTCTAAATGCTCAAGCTGAACGCCTGCAACGCGCCGGTGTGTCAGCCCTGCAGGTCGATCAAACTCAATCATCCGAAGAACAAGCTGAACCACTCGCAGAACTCGAACAGGATGAGTGGACGCAGGAAGTACGACTCGTACCTCAAGACGAGTGGGTTGATGAAATTGTTGAACGCACGGAGACACGCACTGCTGTCGAGGAACGTCTTGTACCTCAAGTCAGAAGTCTCTATCCTTTTAGTGGTCAGGGAATGCAGATGGGTAAAGGGGAGGTGATGTTACTACTTAGCAAGACCAATCCCGATTGGTGGCACGTAAGAAAATCCGACGGCACTGAGGGCTTCGTACCCGCCAGTTATGTGCGCGAAGTCGAGCCTAAGGTTATCCAAGTACAGGTGCGCAAACCCGAACGCGTGAGAGTTACCCAGCGTGTGAAGAAGACGCGTATGGTGAGACAAGTAGTACCGGTACGCCGTGTTAAATCTACGCGCTCCGCTGTGAAACCGGCGAAACGATCTGCGCCAAGCGACGCAGACAATCTTGAGAAGCGTATAAAGAAGATCAATGATACTTATACTCAACTACAGGAGCTGGCAACACGCCGCCATGCCCTTCTCGAGGACGCCATTAGGCTATACGGCTTCTACCGCGAGTGCGATGATTTCGAAAAGTGGATCAAGGATAGGGAGAAGATGCTTAAGGCTGATGATTCGAAGGATAATGTCGAGACTGCCAAGCGCAAGTATGAAAAGTTCCTCACGGATTTATCTGCCTCAGGCAAGCGTATCGAAGCTATTGACGCCGCTGTCGATGATTTCGTGGAGCAGGGTCATAGTCAATTGGATAAGGTGCGAGCGCGCCAGAGGCATATTCATCAGCTGTGGGATCATCTGAATTGGCTGAAGGCTCAGAAAGAAAAGAGCCTGGAGGGCGCGTCGAGTGTAGAATTGTTTAACAGGACCTGCGATGAAGCACACGATTGGATGCTAGAGAAAATCACGCAGCTGGATACGGCGGAAATTGGACCGGATCTTAAGACTGTTCAAGCATTACAAAGAAGACATCAGCACCTTGAGCGTGAATTGGCTCCAGTTGAAGAGAAGGTAAAAATACTTTTAGATCTTAAAACTGTAAAGACTTTAGGCCTATAAAATATTGTTTAATGCATTCATGATGTTTTTGTTCAGGTTCGAAAAGTTAACTTATTGGCGAATAGTGTCAAGAGCACCTATCCTAATGAACTGAGTAACGTGAACGCACGACAAAACGAAATACGCGATCTGTGGCATCAGGTGCAATCGAAAGCCATAGAACGCCGCTCCAGGCTAGAGGATGCTGTAGGTCAGCAGATCTTTATGAATAGCTCGAAAAATTTAATCAACTGGGCAACGGAGGTATTGGAAACTATGAACGTTGAAGAGCCTGTAAGGGATATTGCTACTGCCGAACGATTAAAGAAGCAACACGTTGAGCTTGGCGATGAAATCAAAACTAAAGAGGACGAGTAAGTATCGCGTTTTAATAACTAATGTAGTACTAGATATTGTTCATGATTAGAACAGCATCTAAGCAATTTTTATTTTAAAACAGGTTTAGGGAAGTTGAAGCTCTGGGAGGTCAATTGTTACTCCGAAATCCGAACCTGAGCGAGGTAAAAGAGCGTCACGATAAATTGCACGGATTATACGACTCAGTATCGTCGACCTGGATAGCTAAACAAGCTTGGCTCGAACAATGTCTTGAATTGCAACAGTTTAACCGCGAGGCGGATCAAATAGATGCGACAACGAGTTCTCATGCGACGTTCCTTGAATTTGCTGATCTCGGCGAGTCTCTTGACGACGTTGAGGCGCTACTCAAACAGCACGAAAAGTTCGATAATACGCTTCATGCGCAAGACGATCGATTGAAAGTATTTAGCGATGTGGCCGACAAACTTATTGCTCAGGACCACTATGACAAGAATAAGTAAGAAACATTCTTTCTTTCCTCACGTGTTTGAAACAAAATGCGTTTTTTACTAAGATGAATCTATTATTGTTTTCAGCATTAACGATAAACGAAATCAGGTGTTAGCACGCAGAGCAGCAGTGAAAGAAGCTGCACAACGACGACGAGCTGCTCTTCAAGCGTCAGAACATTACCAACAGTTCTGTGCTGAAGTAGATGACCTGAAAGACTGGTTAAGTGACAAAATGAAAACCGCTTCCGATGAAACATACCGTGACTTGAACAATCTGGAGCGTAAGCTTCAGAAACACGAAGCTTTTGAAAGAGAACTAAGAGCTAACGAAGGTCAGCTCAGAGCCGTAAACAAAGCTGGAAAAGCTTTAATATCTGAAGAAAATTACAGGTGAAATTCGATTTTCAATTATTTCACACACTTTTAAACTTAAACTCCAGTATTATTATTTAGTAAAACTAAATTACATTATTACAGATCTGAAGATGTTGGTAAGATATTGAAAGACTTGAATGGCCAATGGGATCAGCTGGTTGTTCGATCATTGGAAAAGGGAAGACGGTTGCGTCAAGCAGCTGCACAACATGGCTACAATCGCATTATAGAAGATGCCCGACAAGATTTGGAGGAAATTGAAAATTCCCTGTCAAGTAAACAAGTAGGCAAAGATCTTCGCAGCTGTAAAGATCTTCTTAAGAAACACCAGGTTCTAGAATCAAAACTCATGCAGTGGGAACAAAAGGTTAACGATCTTGTGACAATGGGACAAGAAATGGCTCACGAAGGGCATTTCGATGCTGATAATATTTTAAAAACTAGTCAAGATACGCAAAAGAAGTAAGTTCTAAATATTTTGAAATATAACGTTATAACTCTTTACAATAAATATGAAAAACTAAATATGTTTTTTCTTATGTGAAGATTCCAAGGTTTGAAAGAACCAGCAAAACGACGCCGAGAAGCTCTGGAAGAAAGTTTACGATTCCACAAGTTCGGGTTCGAGTTGGATGCAGAATTGCAATGGATCAATGACCATTTACCTCAAGCATCATCAACGATGATGGGTCAAAACTTGCATCAGACCCAGTCCTTGCACAAGAAACATAAGAAATTCGAAGCAGAAGTGCAGGGTCACGAACCAATGATAATGAAAACTCTAGCATCTGGTCAAGGACTTATCGATCAAGCACATCCGGAACGAAAGAAGGTAAATATTATTAAAAGATAAACATTTTATCAACATCTCAGATAATTAGTTTTAATCTTAAATTGAATGACAAATTAAGATAATCACACATCGATAATAAATATAATTCTTCAAATAAAAAAGATTTCTATTATTTCACAATACTTCTTAAATAGTACTCGGCACAATAAAAATAAGAAAATGCATTAACACCTGCACAGTGTGATTGAATTTTTTTCTATCTGGGATGTCATTTGAATTTTTTATTTTAAAAGCATACATAAGATAAATTTAAAAATTAAAACAAGTACAATTGTACAATTTTTATTCAGCTGGAGCACATTATGGTCGTTCGGTACGGTTGAGGTAAGAAGGAGGAGAGTAAAACCAAAAGCGCACGCAAAAAGAAAAGTACAGTAAGCGTGTGTTTTTGGTAAAGTGTGCTCATTTAAGAAAAATTTGCAAATTTTTTAATAATGCTTTTCACATTATTTTTATAGCTTTTTTATTTTTTTTTATTATTTTGTTATTTCAAAAATATGTTTTTATAACATTTGTGCAAAACTTACGTTTTCAAAATTTTCACGAATTTTACCTGGCAATGTTTGCGCATGAAGTTCACAATTTTGTTCCAGAACCGAATCGTTGTACTTACTGGAATGTTTTAGCTTTACGTTTTTTCAACAATTACATGTACTTTAAATTATGACCTTTTTATTTTCATACAATGTGTATTATTATAAGTGCTCTAAAGTTTTGTAATAACAATCTTCATTTTAAATTTTCTCATATAATTTCTATATCCTATATAGATTCAAGAACTCTGTGACACTTTGAATGACGCATGGAACCATCTTCGCGAAACGGCAGCTGAACGAAGCCGAGCACTTGATCTATCTTTGAAAGCACAGGAATTTTTCTTCGAAGCTGGTGAAGTAGAAAGCTGGCTAGCCGAAAAGAACGATGTTTTAAACTCAACCGATTACGGAAGGGATCGCGATGCAGCGACCAAATTGCTCACGAAACATAAGGTATACGATTCTCCCTCTTTATTTATCTCTAGCTAAAAATAAATTGCCGGACAAAATCAATACTCATCTTTCTTTTAAAGGCTTTGGAGCTCGAATTGGACACATACAATGGCATCGTGACCGAAATGGGCAACACAGCCGCGACGATGATCAATGCCAAACATCCCGATAGCAAGGCCATTGCCAACAAGCAACAAGCTATCGCTCAACAGGTCAGGTCTCTTCAACGACTGGCGACGCTGAGACAGCAGCGCCTTATGGAGAGCATGTATCGACACGAGTATTTCCTCGAGAGCCGCGAACTCGAGCAGTGGATCAAGGAGCAGGAGCAGACTGCTGCGTCCGAGGACTACGGCCAGGACTACGAGCACCTGTTGCTTCTGCAAGCCAAGTTCAACGACTTCAAACATAGGATTGAGGCTGGCTCTGAAAGATTTAATCAGTGTCAAGTTCTGGCAAGGAAGTTGATTGCTAACGAGAGCCCGTACATACAGGATATAGAGAAGCGTCAAGAGCAACTTGGGTAAGAGTTCGATGATCATAGTAACTATTGTTTTGATTTGGAAAATTTGTTAATTGTTTAAGTAGTTAAATATTAGTAATTGCATGATAATATATTTATATTATTTATATTAGTAACATCTTCGTAAATGAAATTTGCGATATACTATGCAAAATTTCTTGGAAAATAGAACTATTTGTTTAAGGTGTGGCATGGGTTTAAGTAGGGATGTGGGTTTACTAACATTAACTACTTTTCTGTACATACAATGATTAGAAAAGATGAAGACGATCCAGTGCTCGAGGTGGCTCAGTTGCATGCGGAGATTCGGTAAGTCCGTTTGCGTATGCAACCTTGCCTTGGTTCATTACACAACTGTTACCATTATAGAAGGAGTGTCATTTGTTGTCTTTCATATATTATATATTATATACTGTATCTATGAGTAGTATTGCAATTTTCGTAGAAAAATATATGTATTACAACGTTTCAGAATTTTTGTAAATGTTATATAGTTTTTTGCAATCATTAACTAAGTCCATTATGAATCAAATATCTCGCATCTTAAGTTTTTTATGTCATACTCATTTAATTTTAAATCAACTCCCAGTCATATATGATACAAATGCGAACATAAAAAAATTGTACATAATACTAATCATAAAAGCTCATATACCATAATACAGTAACTTACAAAGCTTTTTCTTCTCTTTCACAGCCACCACTTATTAAATATTACGCACATTCTTCACAAAAATCTAACGAAATTTCACGAACCAATTAAAAACATCATTACTCTTAACTTATTTACAGCGAATCATGGCAACACCTCTTGAAACTCGTACGAAACCGCGAACAACGATTACAAGCTGCCGGCGAAATTCACCGATTCCACCGTGACGTCGCAGAGGCACTTTCCCGAATTCAAGAAAAGAAGGCTGCTCTACCTGATGACCTCGGTCGAGACTTGAATTCAGTTCTGGCCTTGATTCGACGTCACGAAGGTTTCGAGAACGATCTGGTTGCACTGGAAGCTCAACTGCAGGTCCTAGTAGAGGATGCCGCCAGATTGCAGGTTCTGTACCCGGGTAATAATGCAGCTCACATCGATCAACAACAGAAAATCGTACTGGCCAACTGGGAGGAGCTCAAAGAGAGATCAGCGCATAGGCGCGACCAATTGCAGGCCAGCTGCGATCTGCAAAGGTTCCTGACACAAGTACGTGATTTGACGAACTGGACTGCTGGACTGTGCGCGACAATGTCGACTCAGGACAATGTGCGAGATGCCGCAAGTGCACAGATTTTGAAGGCCGAGCATGAAGCTCTGAAAGGTGAAATCGAGGCTCGCGAGGATACGTTCAGCTCGGTACTGGACCTTGGTGAGGCGATGGTACAAACTGGACATTATGCAGCTACAGTAAGTGTTTTGTATGCTTTTGTTTGTTTAGCCAGGATTTTGTTTTCTAGTGTAAGATTTTGATTTTATTTCGTAATTTAGGAGGTAGAGGAGAAGTGTAGTCAACTATTGGAAGAACGTCAGAAACTTCACACGGCCTGGCAGCAAAAGAAAATCCACTTGGATCAGCTGATAGACTTGCACTTCTTCCTACGTGACGCTAAGCAACTTGATAATTTATCAACGAGCCAAGAAGCAGCTCTGAGCAACGACAACTTTGGTGTATCTGTTGAGGAGGTCGACGCTCAAGTGAAGAAACACAACGAATTCGAAAAATTACTACATAGCCAAGAAGATAAACTTTCTGCACTTCAGGAACACGGTGGCAAACTGCTCTCCCAGAATCATTTCGAAGCGCGAACCATTGCCAAGCGACTGGATGAAGTTGTTCAGAGGCGAGCTCGAGTTCGCGAATTGTGTAACGCGAGAAAAGCACGACTGGAAGCTAGCTTGTTACACGCACAATTCGTTAGAGACGTTGGTGAGGCAGAATCGTGGATCGGCGAAAAACAAAAGAAACTTGAGGCCGAGGCGTCCAAGGGACAAGTGTCAAGTCTTGAAGATAAGATTAAGAAACTGCAGAAGCACCAGGCGTTCCAGGCTGAACTGGCTGCGAATCAAAGCAGGATTGACGAAATCAAAGGTACGTTAAATTTTTTAGAAAGAAATTGTCGTTTTACTATAGATTACGTTTTCTCTTTATATAGTCAAAGGTGAAACGCTACTCATGCAGAAACATCCTGCAAGTGTTGAAATTCGGCAACAACTCGAACATTTGCTTTCGTCATGGAAGAAACTCCTAGCGGAATCGGAGAACCGCGGTCGGGGCCTGGAAGAAGCACAAGACATACTCGACTTTAACAATCAAGTTGAAAAGATAGAAGCTTGGATTCGTGACAAGGAAATGATGGTTCAAGCTGGTGATATTGGAAAAGACTACGAACACTGCTTGAGCCTACAGCGAAAATTGGACGATGTCGATAGCGACATGCGAGTTGACGATGCTAGAATCATAACAATAAACGCATTAGCCGATAAATTAATCAAACAGGTTAGTTAGAGTGTTTTTGTTTTTCGAAGTAATATACATTTTAATTTTCCATGTAAAACTAATTGTTTGGAAATTTTCCAATAGGAGAAAGACGAAGAAACTAGAGCAATCCAACAACGTCGCGATAACCTTAACAATAAATGGTCTGGATTGGAAGGTGCTCTCAGTCACTACAGAGAAACTTTAGCCGGTTCCTTAGAAATTCATTTGTTCAATCGAGATATTGATGATACAAATCAAAGAGTTGTTGAGAAGTCTTTGGCCATGAATACAAATGATGTTGGAAAAGACTTGGCTGGCGTTGAACACTTGCAGCGCAAACAGGAGGCCATGGAAAGAGATATGACAGCTATTGAAGGAAAATTGAAGGTATATTTATAATAGTTTATAATAAACAACATTTATTTTTCAATTACATCTCAATTCTCAATATGTTTTAATATAGGTACACCAAAATGAAGCAAGAACGCTGTCTCACAAATATCCAGAAAATGCTTCACAAATAAATGCCATGTTGTCAGAGCTCGAAACAAACTGGAACGAACTGCAACGTCTAACAAGTGAACGCCGAGCAAACCTAAGCCAAGCTTATACCTTGCAAAAGTTCCGTGCGGAGTTGCGTGAGCTAGAAATCTGGGTTGCGGATACAATTAAGAAAATGAACGACGTTGAAGCACCTACAACAATTCTAGAAGCAGAAGCATTATTAGAATTGCATCAAGAAAGAAAAGCTGAGATTGATGGAAGACAAGAAACGTTCAAAGCATTGGCTGAACATGGACGTGTTTTAATTCCTTTAGGTGAATCCATGGAAAATAGCTTAGATCATCTCGATAAGCTGCAGCAAGAATTGAAAGATGCCTGGTATAACGGCAAACAAAAATTGAAACAGGCTCACCAGTTACAACTCTTTAAAGAACAGGTTTGTATAGTCACAGGATTTTAATATAACTAATTTATTTTTTTTTTTACTTACTAGCATTCTTTTTTAATTTAGGCTAATCAAGCTGACAGTTGGCTAGCGACTAAAGAAGCTTTCTTAAATAACGATGACCTCGGAGAATCATTATCGGGAGTTGAGAAATTAATGCGCAAGCATGAAGACTTTGAGAAAATGTTAATACCTCAATTAGGTCGAATAGAAGAATTGGAGAAATTCGCGAGCGTCGTTTTGTCTGAGGGTCATTCGGATGCACCCACTATTGAATCCAGATTGGCTGCGGTATGTGCTAGGAGAGATCGGCTAAAGAACAGTGCTTTGGCAAGACGAAATAGGCTCATAGAAAGTCGGCGTTTACATCAATTCTTAAGGAACGTTCTCGAAGTTGAGGGTTGGCTGCACGAGAAGCAACAAGTGGCAAGTGATGAAAACTACAGGGATTCAACGAATTTACAAAGCAAAATACAGAAACACTTAGCGTTTGAAAGCGAGCTTTCAGCTAACAAAGGCCGAGTTTCCGCTGTTACAAGTGAAGGTGAAGCACTTGTCACAGAGACACATTTCGCATCCAAAGAAATTCAAGAACGACTGGATGAGTTGGAAGCTAAATGGGAACTTTTGCAAGAAACCAGTAAGTTGAAGAAAAATCGATTGAATGATGCGTACCAAGCACTATTGTTTAGCAGAACACTCGATGAATTTGAAACCTGGATCGATGAAATTGAGATTCAGCTGCAGTCGGAAGATCACGGTAAAGATCTTTCGAGCGTTGCAAATCTACTGAAAAGACACACGAATTTGGAAAATGATGTTCTGAGTCATAACGAAGCATGTGAATCGATCAAGGAAACCGCATCCAATTTCCAACGGGCTAATCATTTTATGAGCGAAGAAATCAAAGAAAGAGCTGCAGCTGTTATAACTAGGTAATGTTATACATCCAAAATATTACTTGTTTTAATTTAGTTAAATTAAATATTCTATATTATAAGTAAATATGTGTTCAACTTTTTTATAAAGATATCACGGCTTGCAAGAACCAATACAGATACGCAGAGACAATTTGGAAGACGCTAAACTTTTGCATCAATTCGCGCGAGATGTAGAAGACGAACTCCACTGGCTAACGGAAAAAGAGGCGCTAGCTGGAAGCAAGGACTTGGGAAGTTCTTTGACAACAGTACAACGATTACAAAAGAAACATCATGCACTCGAAGCTGAATTGATTTCGCGTGAACCTGTAGTTGCGTCGTTGGCAAGCAGAGCTACTGCTATGGTTAGAGGAGGACACTTTGCTTCAGAGAAGATCGAAGGTTTGTCACGAGAATTGCAAGAGAAACTAATGCACTTGAGGGATCTTGCAAGTATTCGGAAACTAAGACTGCTTGATGCTGTTGAATCGCAAATGGTAATTATTATTAAAATACTAATATCTCTAATTAATGAGATTCTAATAACTAAATTGATTGTTTGATTGTTTGTTATAGTTCTATGCGGAAGCTGCTGAAGCTGAGCAATGGATTAAGGAGAAACAACCACTATTGACTTCATCTGATTATGGCAAAGATGAAGATTCAGTTCAATCCCTATTTAAGAAGCTTGAAGGAGTAGAAAGAGATCTATGTGGCTATACGGGTACCGTTGAAAACCTGAAAAAATTATCGAAAGGATTAGTAGAAAGACATCATTTTGATAGTAAAAACATTGCATACAAAATGTCAGAAATCGAACATAAATTTGAGGATTTGCAAAATTTGAAAGAAAAGAGATCACAGAGATTGCTCGAAAGTGAGAAGTATCACAGATTTATTATGCAAGCTGATCAAGTCATCGAATGGATCGGTGATCAAACAACGGTCCGTATTTAAAATATACATAACTCGAACACGAGAAAAAAATACGAAATAAAATTTTTTATTGTATTACTTCTTTTATTTATTATTTAAATTTCTTTTTATTAAAGATCGCCGCATCTGAAGATTATGGTTGCGATGTCGAACACGTCGAGCTTCTCATCCAGATGTTCGAAAACTTCTTGTCCAGTCTAATAAGTAGCGAGAACCGTATGACCGGTATAATCGAGGCTGGACAGAAACTGATTGAAGAGAAAAATCCTGAATCCAGCAAGATTCATATGAAAATTGATGAGACGAAGCAACAGTGGGAGGATCTAAAGGAACTGGCTCATGCACGTCAGGATGCGCTTGCTGGAGCGAAACAAGTGCACATGTTCGACCGCACGGCTGATGAAACGATTTCCTGGATTCAAGAGAAAGAAGCTACTCTGGGTTCGGATCACGAGTACGCGCATGACTTGGAGACTATTCAGGCTCTTGTTCGAAAACACCAGGGATTGGATAGGGATTTAGAAGCTGTTAAAGAACAGGTTCGTGCAATTTATTTAATTATTCATAACGTTCTATATAGAAATTATTAATTATATACATTTTTTAAATTTAAGGTGGAATCTGTAATGGAGGAAGCATCGAGATTAGCAGGACTCTTCCCAGATGCAACGGAGCATATAGCCGTTAAGCACGAACAAGTGGATGAAGCTTGGGGTGACCTTCTTGAAAAGTCTGCGCAGCGCAAGAGCAAACTGGTGCAAGCTGAACAACTGCAGGCATACTTCGATGAGTACCGAGATCTTCTATCATGGATCAACGAAATGGTAGCCAAAGTTACAGCACCAGAACTCGCTCGTGACGTACCAGGAGCTGAGGCTCTGATATCCCGCCACAACGAGTACCGTGCTGAAATCGACACGCACGACGACGCCTTCAGTAAGTTCTATGAAACCGGACAGACCCTCGTGCAACAAGGCCACTTCTTAGCTAAAGAGATACAAGAAAAGGTGTCCGTACTTAAGCAGAGACGTCAGACTCTCGAAGAAACCTGGCATAGCAGAAAACTCATCTACGAACAGAACCTTGATACACAGGCTTTCAAGAGGGACGCGGAAACGCTGGAGAACTGGCTGATGAGTAGAGAACCGATGCTCAGGGATGAACAACTGGGCGAGTCGATACCTCAAGTCGAAGAATTGATTATGAAGCACCAGGACTTTGAGAAAACGATCGAAGCCCAAGAGGACAAATTCAATGCACTTAAACGAATAACAATGGTAGATTTCGCCTATTACAAAGCATCAGAATTACAAAATAAGAAAAAGTTTAAGTATATTAAAATCATTTGTCTTTTTTCGTAGCTGGAAAAAGCCTTCCAAAAACAACTCGAGACTGAACTGGCAGCAAGACAGGCAGAAAAAGAGCGCGTCGAGAGAGCTCGTTTGGAAGAGCGCAAACGCAAGGAAGTGCAGCGGATCACGGAAGAACGGAAACGAGAGGAAGAACGAAGGCGGTACATCGAGAGTCCGCGACACGTATCTCGGGATGAGATGAACGGTTCTTATGATAATCACGAAACAACTATGAATAGGTACGTTCTTCTAACCTGCGATATAGTATTTCACTTTTCTTAGAAAATTAATAAATATGATATATTTAATAAAGGTCGGCGTCGCCCATGAAAACTGCTAGTGATACTTCGCCAACACCGCCGACAACGAGCAAATCATACGGTGGCCTACATCATATGTTGAGCGACAGACTTCGTAGGAGTAAGTTTAATTTTCATTTGAAACCTTTGTATCTTACTGATACGTATTGTATACAATATTAATGTTTTTACTTTATAAACATAACAGCGTCAGCCGCCGATATCAAACGAGCAGAAAGTATGAAAGTAGATACGAAAAAACCAAAGAGAACACCAAGCTTTACAACTAGGCGAAGAACGCAGAGCTTTAGGAAACATCAGAGAATAGAGAATGTTGACTCTCTACCACCTGTTGAAATCCAAGGCGTTCTTGAAAGAAAACACGAACTGCAAAGCGGTGGCAAAAAGGCTGCCGTTCGTTCGTGGAAACCATATTATACCGGTAATATTTTTTTACAATTCATTTCTTAAAAATACATATAATAAACTTGATAAGTGTAAAATAATTTTCAAAAATTTTCAGTTTTATGTGGACAATTGTTGTGCTTCTTCAAAGATATCGACGACTTCCAAAATAGTAAAGCAGCGACCGCCCCGATAAATATTTTCAACGCAGTTTGTGAAAAAGCAGAAGATTACACTAAACGTAAAAACGTATTCCGATTAAAATGTACAGATGGCTCGGAATTCCTTTTCTTATCGTCTCGCAAACAAGATATGGAAGACTGGGTGAACAAAATTTCATTCCATGCGAAATTACCTCCGAGTTTACAACTCATGAGCTACGATGATTCACAAAAGGTAATATTTGAATCTAAGAAAATATAACAGTAAAATGTAATATATTTCATCACGAGAAAATATGTTTTTATTCAAGGATGGTTTCGATGCAAGACAAAACTTGTCTCCGGAACACATGGACGATGCGCCGTCAACTGGCAGCAGTCACGCCTCGACGCCCGAAATGGAACGAAAGAACTCTGTAATTAGACGCGACGTTCCCGTAAGTTCTAACAAAGCACAAGCCGAGTTCCCACAACAACAGCAGCAACAGCAGCAGCATCAACAACATCAACACCAACAGCCAATTAGCAAAAAACGGCCCGACATCAATCGTAACTCAGACAGTACGGACATGGCGAGGTCACCACCAGACTCTCAACCTCAGAAAGAATTCCTGCAAATGTACATGCAACAGCAGCAGCAACAGCAACACGGACACCATCACCACCACGTGATGCAGCAACACCCGCAAGGAAGACAACATGAACAGTATGCAGTGCATCCGAGCGAGAAACCGCCGATTCCTCCAAGAGGAGCTCCACCACCGGTTCCCCAACGGTCGCCTAGCTTCGACAATTCCGTGCCACTCCGACGAAGTGGTATTTACTTTTTCAGTAGCTCAGAATGCTTGAAATACTTTATACTCGATAAATGTATTTCGTAAATATGTTTATACTTTATGTGGTATATGTTTAACTTATAGATTCCGATCATTATGGGCAGCAAACAAGGCCACAGTCGTATCAGCCAGCAGGTGCGAATATGAACCTGAACGGTACGTCTGGTCAGTACCCCACAAATGACGGTAATTGGCATAGACAACCTAGTGTAGATCACAACCCCCACCACCAACAACAAGGTATACGCACTGCCAGTAAAATGATTGTTCCAAGTGTTTGTCTTTTAATTTTCAGTTACAAATATATTACTACTGACGATATTTATTTTCTTCTTTAGAAATAGTGCCTCCATTGCCGTCCACTGCCCCGCCTCCTTCGAATAAGATGTCCCAATGGAGCAGTGCTCACGACAATGGTAACAATTTTACCAATTCTTATTTTTATTTGCTGCACAAAGCAAGTTTTTCAAATTAATAAGCCAATTTCTTTGTTCGCTTCTACTAGCTTATGGAAATTTACCAGTTAACGCAAGACAGGTGAGTTACAAAAAATCTAATAATAACTAAATTGACAAGTATATTTGTGATTTATCAATTGATTAAATGAAAAATTAGACATCAGAATTATTTTCTTTAAATAAAAATACGGTATTTTTTAAGATGGGTGGACAGCATCAAATGAATACCTTTGCCGGACGACCAACTTCTTTACCTCCTTACGTGGCACCGCCCACGGCGTCGTCGCCAACAAGTCCGCCAAGCATTTCCGTAGTAGATGGTGCCGGCCGAAGGCAATCTGAAAGTGGATCGGAGAGCGAGCACAGCTATAGCGGTTCGCGAAAAGACCGCGATTACAAGAAAAGTTCCGTATTGAGTAACTTGTTTGGTAGACGCAAAAAGCCCTCGCAATAATAGTTATATAAATATTTTGTGACAGCTGGACTGCGAGACTTATTTTTCTAAGGTATATGCCGTGCCTGTCGGGTGATAAAAAAAAAGGTCAAACCTTCGTTCGAAACCTTTATTGTTATAAAATAATTTTATTAATAATACACGAAATGGTCGTCCAAAGGTAGGAAAACGCCTTTAAAAATGTATTTACATTTCGTGCATAACTATTCAATCACATTTTAAAAAAAAAATTTCTGTTATAATACTGTTCAATCATTGTTAAAACACCTCACGTTATAAAAAATCTTTTTAAAAAATTTCTTATTTAAACGAATCTTAAGTCTGGTAACACGGTAGGTAATCAATGTTTCAAGACTAACATCGAACATGTTAATAAATAAACAATAATCAAGATAGAGGAATCAAAACTCATCAGCAAGTATATAAGTGAATGTAGAACAAACATACACCGGCTTAAAATGTACCTGACCATGTATTTGAAAAGAAAATAAGATTATAAACTCGACTGTAGCGCAAGAGATATGTATGTTTATTTTGTAGATGATTTAATATATGTTTAAAAATGTTGAAAAATATTGTATATTCACGGCTACTATTCGGGATCAATAATATTAAGAAGTATGTTGTATGAAATCAAATTTATATAATATAGTTTTGGAATATGAAGAAGCTTACCTTTTGTAAGAATGAAACACCATTGTGAGCTATAATAATGTGTAAAGTGTATGCTTTAATAATTACATATGCATATAGTCGTACTTCAAATTATTTTTTTTTTTATTATTTATGCTATGCTTTGGTGTCGTAGTACTAATACTGTAAGATTTATAATCAAGTCTAAGTAATAAAGACGTGACTGATTTAATTTTCTAAGAGTGTGATAATTTTCTCTAAAATTTTTTGCATTGTTCCTGAATATTTTTTTATTTTTTGTAAATAGATTATCAATCTTCAGAAAATTGTAAATCTTACTCTATATAGAAAAAATGTTAAGAAAAAAAGTTCATTTCCCCAATTATATTCAAATAATATGTATAAAAACCATGTTTTATCAACTATATTTAAGGTCAAGTTTATGAAGAGAAAGACATTTGGTAAGTACAAAAAATTAAAGCGCTTTTTATTTGGAAAAATTGTAGGTAGATGTCAAATTTTAAGTAAACATATTCATTTGTCTTGCATTTCATTCGTAATAGAAACTCTATAAAAATGGTGCGCACGCAAATGAAATTAAGACATTTATTGAAAAAACTTGGACACAATTGATTATAAATACTTTGTAATGTATAAAAATTTTTTAAGTGTCTTTCTATCTTTTCTTTTTATCGTATCGAATCATCAAGTTTTGATCGATGCAACATACATCGTTTAATAATTTACAATTCAAACAAGTATACTTTTCAAAAGTAGTTCAATGAAATCTTTATTTGGAAGATACAAACTTAGCAGCCTGAACGCATATCTTACTGTAAAAAATTAAAGTAGAGAAATAAACGTGTTTGAAACACAAATGTACAAACAAAATACAATGCGATATTTTTTTTGTCATTCGTTTGGCAGCAAATGGTCATTTTGTTAACATTACTTATTTAATGCACCTGCCATCGTATAATTTACAATTGTATATTCAACTCGACTTGTAATTTTAAAGCCCTGAGTTGTCACTAGATTTTTTTTAGTTTTCAAAATATAATCTTGTATCTCTTTGCTATCGAAAAAAATAAAGTAAGAAGTTGCTTGAAACGCAGACAGTCGACGCTTGAAAAATGAAATTGATCATAACTCGATCAACTTCTTTACGAATCGCATTCAAATTGCGATTAAATTCCCACAAAACTCTTATTAATGTCACAGAAAAAAGCTGAAAGGGAGCAAATGAGAGAAGGATCTCATTTGTTAAAAGATTTAAAAAGGTAATAAATTTCAAGACGTTTATTGGAATCTGATAAAAGTTTTACAGATTAATAATGATTTCTCGTTCTATTCTTCAGTTGATAGAATTAAAAGTTACGTATCAAGTTAAAGGTGTGAGAAAAGCATTGCTCTTGGATCCTCTTTTTTCTGGCATTTACAAAAAATCACTAGAACACTGCGTCGCAACACGAAGAGTCATACAGGTGTTGTCTAAGTTTTGTCACTGTTTTTAATTAAGTTGGTAAGGTAAAGCTAATTTTGCGGATGGTGTCAAAAAGTGACTTACATACAAATACGGTATACTAACAAAATATACTTAACCTATCCTAAAAATTGTGATTACGTATATCATATTTATAGGCAAATCGCTTTTTGGCGTCATATGTAATTTGTTTCGCCTTCCCAACCTAATTTGATATTTCATTAAATACACGGTTACGTGTATTTACTTAAAATGCATGTATTTTCTTTTTTTTTTGAGATTTTTTAAATAAATTTATATATTTTTTTTTTGTATTTCTTTATTCTTCTAATCTTGGATCAGCTGTTGTTGCCCAGTGAAAACTGCCTTCTGTCACAACACAATTAATACTTGCATGGTGGATTGACATGTATTTGAATTTGGCTGATCGCGCTTATTTTTCCACCTATTTCTTATGTTTCGCTTTACATTGGATTTCGAGCAATTTTGCCCAATTCAACATGGGACACCAAATTCAAGTAGCTATATTTATATCACTTATTCAATCATCCATTTCTAAAATGTTCCAAGTCCCAAGACACGAAAGAGTTTAAAGTTACATTCATATCTTCGCTACATACTTAGTTTAGTTTCATCAAAATAATACTTCTATCTCTTAGTTAGAATTCTAAATAAAATCGCTTAATAAATTTTTTTTTGTTTTGTACAAGTGAACAGTTAAAATCAAGTCTCATTGCTATATAGTCACAGCACTTAAAACATTAAAAAAGAAATGGACAATGAACTTGTTTTTTACGCAATTACCATACAATCGATGGCTTGTTAATTTATAAATCGATTTTACTTAAGAATTCAATACTTTTTACAGTTGAAAGTTAGTATCACTTTCCGTTCGAATAATTGGGTATCGCCGTTGATCAACAAACTTGACGACTTGGATCATCGAATAAATGCGATTGAAATGTAGTTCGCTGTCAATATAGCATGAAGCTCGCTATGGCGCCTTTAATTTTGCGTTTGAGCTTTACCTCGAGGAGCGTAATTAGTACGATTAGCGCCTCTTTGAGTTCCACGGAATTGACCGCCGCCTCGTCCGCCCCGATCCATTCCTCCCCTCTCTCCGCGCGGGCCTCCTCTAGACTGATTACTAGCTGATCTCTTAAAACCGCCGCCATAACCGCCGTTTCCTTCGCTATTGTTACTCCAGTTGCGTTGATACCCGTTTTGGTAATTTCCGTCATTGTTACGATAATAGGTGCCTGAAGAAAAATTGCCTTTATCGATACTTATTAGTGAAGTTCATGGATTGTATACGTGATGTGAAATTTAATTTATAGTATTTAATTAAAAAATAATTAAATAAAAATATAATTTACCTCTGCCATTTTGTTGATAGCTTCCGCGTCCCCTATTGTTATAGCCGTTTGCATTATTGCGTCTATTTCCACGACCTCTGTAGCCGCTTCGGTGTTGCTCACCCCAAGATTGCTGAGAACCTTGCGATTGCTGTGAGTCCTGAACAGATGGTGGGGATTGATCGAGTTGGTTCCAGTCTCCAGCTCCATCAGACATCTGTCCCCAGTCATTAGAATCGATATTGGGACCCATGTCACCTTCACCAATACCACTGGTTTCATTTACCGTTTTTTGAATGTTTTCCTAAACACAAAATATTACAAAATTTATTATTAAACTTATTACATATGAAAATTAATTATAATTTTTTATCTTTATTAGTTTTTATAATCTACTATAAAAAAAAAAAAAAAAAAAAAAAAAAAAAAAAAAAAAAAAAAAAAAAAAACAAA
>JAYJLV010000027.1:3120450-3141137 GCA_036873485.1 Torymus texanus | reverse complement strand
GCATCTAAATTTATAAGGATATGATGATGTGTCTTCTGGAACAGACCACTTTTTATTTTTTGTGTGCCTGTGTTATTTATATCGGGAACCCAAAACACTCACCAACTCAACCTTTTTATCCGAATGTTGCTTATCCTTATCCTTGCTCCCACTGAACCTCTTGAACTGAGAGCTGATCTCCTGCCATCTGCTATTGATACTATAAAACGCCGGCTCGTTGTGTCCGATATTCGCTCTCTTCAGCTCCTGCTCAGCCTGCATCAGTCTCTTCACCTGCTCCTGCCTGGCGTCAAATTCAATCGTAAACGCCTCCAGTTGTCCCTCATAATTGTTCGCTTGTTCCAGCTTTTGGGGCGCAAGACGGAACCAATCCTCAAGCTCTGCGATCAGCTGATTGTAAGCGCGCAGCGCGTCTTCTGCCTTCAGCGCCTGAGTGCGCTTCGTCTCGCATTCCTGCATCACCTGGTGCCACTTGCCTCGAAGCTTGTCTTGGTGATCGTTCTTGATTTTCTCGGCGCGCGATGTATCGGACGCATGTACAGTCATTACCAGGCCATCGCCACGACTGATCAGTGTCGCTGCGTCTGGGGCTAAGCAGCTTATCTCGCTTTTTAGGGTCTGAAAAAAGATTATGTTTGTTTGATATTAAGTATAATTAATTACTTTTTTGTCGAGTAATTAAACGATAATTCAATTACCAAATGAAGTTTTCTATAAACTTCATTCATTTTATAACAACTTTTTTGAAAAACAAAATAAAAAAATTTATAAGCTGTTATATATAAATATAACAAGTCCTGAATAAGAAAGAAAAATGTAATCTTATACAGTACATTATCTAATTTATTAAAAATCTTTAAACAACTTTAAAACGAAAGAAAAAACATTCCATTTACTGTGTTTTCAATAAACTTTAAAAAGTTTAATTAAAACAAAAAAAAAAAAAAACAAATACCTCTAATCGTCTAGCCGGATCTTTCTCATTAGTAACACCACCGACGGTCATCAGCATAATGTCCATTCGGTTCAACATCTGCTGAGCCAAGTCCTCGAACTCTATGATCTCTCGTTCCAGTGCTGCACGCGAAACTCGTCCCTTCAACGGTATCTTTTTGTCATTTGATAGCCGCCGCTCTTGTATGCTGCTCGTCACTCTCTGATGCGACTTCTCTATTTCAATCTGCGATTCGATATGAATAGTTTTCAATAAACATTATGTCTTGAATATTTTTACCAATATTTTAGAGATTCAGTGAGAATTGCTATTTAAGTGCGTGTTGATACATGCATTTAAAAATCTATATCTCACTAAATAAAGCAAATTATTAAAAGTGTTATTTTGCGTACCGTGAAATCGATTATTATACTTTGATTTACAGTTTACATGAAAAAAAAAAAGACGTTTTATACCAATAACAACATTCCGACAACCGAAACAATAAAAAAAATTCATACCGAAATACCACTTCGCAAATCAAATTCCTCACACGGTACAATAATTCCCCACACTTTCGCGCTCGAGTCCGCGTTTAAACCAACGAAAAGCCCATCACACGCACAGACACACACGCGGACACCGAGCAAATCGGATTACACGAATTTCAGCACACACTCGACGTTACCGAAAATCTCTCAATTCCATTTCATCGTCCTTTGAAGAGCGAAGCTACAACTACTACAACGCAGCGCACGCGATTTCCGCTCAACTGGGCCAAGTGCGCTTCTCGACTCCACGGCGTGGCAATCGGATAACTTTGCACGGTAATAAACGGTCATCGCGTCGACCGCGAACCATTCGAATCGCGTTATATTGGCGAAGACTCGCGGCCACGAGAACAATGGCGAGTAGAGGTAAGGGTCGTGGTGGATTTGGACCGTGAAAATTTAATTGGGAAAGGTATAGCTGGGGATGAAAAATTGTAGAAAAGTATAATAATCGAGTAATAGTAGTAGTAGTTTGAATACACTTAGCAAGCCATAACCAAGCCGATTATTACTACCTTTTTAAAAAATTGCAAATTGGTTCTATCCTTATAATAAAGAACTTACAACAATATCCTGCCTACATACATGTTTACGACTATTTTCTACCTTATCCAACGGCTCCTCCTTCCTCTCCCCATTCGCATTCGCGTCACCATCTTCCGAACTGGAACTTCCCACATCGATTTCAGTATCATCTGAGAATATCAGCACGTCGTCTGTCTCCTTATCACTTCCATAAAAACTATCGCAGTCCTCTCTGATCTCTCCACTAGGCAGTTTCATCCTCCTCGGTACAGGCGAGCCTTTACCCTGGTTATCTTGTGCTTTGGCGAAGCTTACTTCTTTGGCACTCGCAATCTTTCTCCTTGCTCCACTGGTAGTACCATTTTCAATCTCGTAACTCTTAGGAGATATAGGAGCAGGTCTATCAGCTTCATCAAGAATTAGGTACTCGGCGACACTTTGCGTGTCGATGCGTGTCTTAGTGACGTAAGGAGTCGATGTCACCAGAGGGACTTTAGTCTTCTGTAGGAACATCGTAGGTGAATTCTCAAGAGCTTCGTCTAAGAGGTCGGATAGGTCTTTTTGGTCGCTCTCGGAAGAGTTACCGCGTTTTAGAATGGACACGAGTTCTCTTCTCGTGGTTGGGGATACGATGTCTTCAGTGGACGGAGCTCTGCGGCGTTGCGCGCTGTCCCTCTCGTCTGGGTCCGTGTCCACGGATTCTGGTTCTGTCTCTGTGTCTTCGACTATTTCCACACGCTCGACGACCTACGCATGTTTTAATCGCGGTAGTGTTGTGTGCAATAATTTACTCACTGGAGTTGTATTGTTTGATAAAATTAAGTTACATTGTAAAAATTTATACGATTAGAAATTGAAAATATTTTCTTTTTTCTATTGATAATTAGTTTTAAATCATTATTTTCAAGATACAACTCCAAAGTACAATTATTGACACACATATCTGCTTCCCAAACTCTTTAAAAGCAATGCATCATACCTAAAAGTCTACACTATCATCTACAACTACGAACTCAACTACAAATCTACAGCTAAACAATATTTTAAGCAATTTGGGAAGCAGACAACCACCGCTCAATCATCCTTGCCGTACCTGCGGCACCTGCTGCACGCCAAAGTTGGCTCTAGGCAACACAACTCTATCCTCGTTGGTCCCCGCGATGGCCTTCAGAATTTCTATCTCCTTCACCTCCACTACCTGACAGTGAGTCGAGCCACTCGGCTCGTTACCCGTCGGCATCTCCTCGGGCGGCGTCGTCTTCAGCGTATTTGTAGACACCTGCGAGAACAGCATACTGTTTTTCGACAGGAAAAACTCCTCTCTATCCACGTCGGATACGGATAACGAAGATCGCTCGCCTTCTATCTCGTCTTCGGGACGATGAGTCTGTTGTACAACGTCGGGGATTGAGCTCATGTTGAGGCGACGGCGGACGGTACGACTCACGTCGATAATGCGCGTCTTCTCGGACTTGGTGGATGATTTGTGTGTCCGTGAGTTATGCTCAGTTGGTCGTGATTCTGGGGTGATCGAAGCTGGGGTCGTGTTGCTTCCTGGGGTGGTGAAATGGCGTAGTGTGAAGGTGGGTGGTTGAGATATGGACAAGCGATAAACTTGTGGTATGGAAATCCATCGTTTATGATTTGGGTTTTATCGTTATGATTAATGATAAAACATATAATAACATTTCTTTTGAAATCTTAAACTCTTTAATAACAAATCTGGTTAATAATTAAATGGCACCAGCTTTTAAATAAAAAAAATAATTTAAAAAAAATGATGTTTTATAATTATACTTACAAATGCAAAATTAAAAACTATTTTTCAAAATACTCCAGCTAGCAAGTTTCATTCACTTTACTAGAAATTTTTGTTTATATCACTATACAACAAACCTCAAAAGGAAAATTAGAATTTCAAATTCAAAAACCCTTTGATCTCCAACTCTATACAACATCATAGTTAGAATGGATTTCCATAGAATGATCATTGAAATGATTTTGCGAACCAGGATGTGCGCTGGACCTTGCTGGCGTTCCATTCCCGGCGGCGTTGGCGGCGATGGCAGCGGCGACTGCGTTGTTGTCGTCGAAGGCCGGATTCGAGTAGCCTTGCGCATCCTCCCTATCATCCTCACCGCTAGCTACCACGGCCGTGCGGGCGCCCTCGACGTCATTGTCTCTCCCCCTGGCTAACTCGCTCGCCGTCTTAGAGCTAATTAACAAGTTATCTGTGATCCTGTGGATCCATCCCTGCGAAAAGACGACACACAGCGGTTCACTGCCGGTGATATTGAAGACTCACACATACACACACACATACACGGGCATACGCACATACACACGTACACATGTCGTGTATAGTCGCATGTATATAGATGTGCTCAACTCTCGTGGATATATTCAACGGCGAAATGCTTCGAGAGTGAATGACGGTACGTTAATAGAATTTGCAGAAGCTAGTGTGATTTAGTTCAAATGACGTGTTTTAAAGTATTGCAAAAGTAGGATTAAAATTTATTTGCAAAAGGTTCGAAATATATTTTTCTTTGTTTATGTGTACGAATTACGACAAAATAATGGCAAATTAAACAAGTTTTAATTCAATGGAGATACGGAAATTTGATAAGATGTACATTTAAATTAACTAGCAATAAAGGAATTTTATAATGCAAAAAATATTGTAATAGTTTTATGACTGTAATCCACTTGAAAGAATTTGAAAAAAAAATTTAAGCCTGTAAATAAAATTTCAGGTCCGCGAAGAATGTTTTCACTCCAGAAAATTTCTGGTTGAATTTACAGGCGACAAGCAGCTTCACAGGGTTAAAGGCGGAAAACAGGCGTGCGTTGTAGAGGAGAGGATCGAGAAGCTCTGGAGATGAAATTTCCTTTACCGAGTGTGAAATATGGTTACGGCAGGTATTTTCTTCTAAATAAAGTACTTTTTATAAGCTGATCGAAACAAATTAAAATTTTATTCAATCTCTTTATTTCAAATTTTCTACATATTCATAATTGTAGTATAAAATCACTTAAGACTAGAATTTTAGTAAATATAACAAAACATGCCAAGTTAATGATTCACGCAAGGGAAAATCTCTCCGCCAGACCAAACTATAGGAGTAAAAGCCATTAGAAAGAGAATAGGTATAAAAGAGAAAAAGAGTGGTGACGAAAAAACGCATGTAAAACTTTTTTTTTCCCCTCGCTAGAGAAGAAAAATACAATCCGCAAGCATTTTCGATTTGAAACACCGCTCTGGCACTTTCGCGGCTACATATATCCATCACCAATGCATTCACCGGCCATTTTGCCTTTTCCGCTGCGCGCGAGTGTCCCTTTTCGGCGGGGCTATACAGCATACAACAATTGCGACATCAAAAAGGGGAGAGACAATGTTACACATCCATGTATATGTATATATATGCGTCTCGTATGTACATGACATTCTGTGCGGGCGCTACTGCCGGTGCCGAAGATATCGCACGCTTCACGCCAACGATCCTGCGCCTGGCAATAAACGTTCTCTCACGTGTGTAGGAATAAAAAGTTACAAGCGGCACGTGGCTCTTGGATAAGGCATGTGTGTGTTTTTTCTATCATTCTTGTGCTTCTAACGGTTATTACAATACATATACAATTGGCACTATAGCTTTAACGCGCTTTCTCTTTGTACATATAGACGTGTTTTACACATATAGGAATTCACGCAACTCTCGCTCACACATATATGTGTCGGCCCCACTACCTCAGGTAACAAAAAAAAATCTAAACTATGACACATAGGCGGGCGTGATTCGGTACTACGGTGTAGGTGAATATTTTGAAAGCATTGCTTTTTATTCGCCCATATCTACAATAACATTGACGCAAGGTTTTACAAACTATTGTAAGTAAAACGAATAATACAAATTATATTATTTGACAATAGCGAGTACTACAATAATCAAATATTTTTTCTCAAAATATAAAAATTTCACTGTTCCTAAGACTTTATGTTGATTAAATTATTTTTTGTACAAAAATGTTACATAAATTAGTATTTAATATTAATATATTTGCGCGGTGTTACATACTGGTTATATTTACTGAATCTATGCATGAGATTAATGAGCCTACCGCACGTTATACGTTATAGTTATCATGATTTTCGAAGCTATTATTAATCTTTACCTATTTTTCAAAATATTCACTTCAAGACATAAATACAAAAAGTTAAAATAGCAATTCAAACAATCTTATCAAATCGATGCTTGGTTTGGCTTGTAGGTGGTTATAAAACTTCAATATGAAAAAGCAATATGTGGTAAATGTTATAAAGCAAAAGCATGAAATAAAAGCAATAAACGTATGCCACACAACTTATGCAGTATTCTAAAAGCGTGCACTTTGACATTGAAAATATTGATTTCATGATTGTTCACATAAGTTGTGTAATTAAATTTAGATATGTACAATTTAAAACTTACCTGTATTCTATTGGAAATTTCTTCCCATCTCCTACAAACATCAGCTACCTTTGAATAATGAGAGAAACGTTGCAATTGTAAAATTTTTGATTTAGTTTCCATCATTTCTGTTTGTATTGTCTAAAAAACGAAAATATTTTTCCGTGATTTTTGATAATTAAAAAATAATTCGAAATAACTCGTTTATTTTAGATTGTAATTAATTCAACGAATAGCATACCTTGCACTGTCCAAAATGTTTATCGTTAAGTTGCTCGACTGGAACGCCGTCCAATCTATTCAATTGGTCCTCTACTTGGGATAACCAAGCATTAATTTCATCCACATTAGGCTCGTCCTAAAATAACAATGCATTATTAATTTAGAAAAATTCGGCGAATCCAATCAATAAGAGTAAATCGTGTTTACACACCTCCGATCCGTTGCAGAGTCTTAATCGTCTTTCGGTATTAGCAAGTCTATCAATGATATCGCAGAGCTTTTCCTTAAGCTGTTCAAGATAACTTGGATCGCAAAGTTTCGAAAACTCATCCTGAGTCCTGAAAAGCTTATCCTTGACGGCGTTTAATCGGGGGATTACTTCTGTTAATGTCTCCTGCACAATGAAAAAGGTAGATTGTTGAAAGATTGCCACTATACGAGCTAACGATATTACATTTTTCTACAGTACTATGGAAATTTTTTTTAAAAATTATTTCAACACAAATTGGAATAATTGGACATTAATCACAAGGGGAAACTTTTCCTATAATTTATACAATGATTTAAATAAAGTTTCACATACTGTAACATAAATTGCATTCACGGGAAGGTCTGGTCTATGCCTCTGTGTATCCAACTCTTTATTAATACTTTCAATGGACATATTAATATACGACATTTGTTTGCACATATCACGAGATAATTCCAACGCAGATTCGAGTATTGCCTTTGACTCAGATATTTGCATGCCAAGCTGAAAAATAATAACCATTAAAATTATACTTAACTGAAAAGAATAGCAGTTCTTCATATTTATCTAAATATAGTTTCAGATACGTACCTTGTTATACAACTCCTTAAGGGTATCGATACGCTTAGAGAACTTGTCCGGCTCCGCTACTGTTCCTTCTTCGACTAGCTTACGACCAGCAACAATAATACTTTCTATTTCGCTCTTTATCTCGCTTAAAGTTTGATAGAACCTCTGAAAAAATAAAAACAAAAATAATAATAAATATTTCGTCTTTCAACGCTAAAAGTAATAATAAATCTAATAATAATCACCAAGCAATGTTTTAACTGTCTCTCAATTGTCTCGGGATCCTCGGTTGCGAGCTCGAGCAGACACGTGGCTTCCTCGATGCCGCGAAGTTCTCGCAGAGCACGCGACAACCGCGGCTCGATGTTGGCGGGGCTGCGGAAGCGCTGGAACTTGCTCTGCACCTCAGCGAACTTCTGCCTGATCAGGATCATCTGCTCCTGTAGTCGTTGTGCAGCCTCTTGCTTGCCTGCTGCCTTGTACGTCTCCACCTGGGTAGCCATCTCGTCCAGGGTAGATTGCTGACTATCCATCTCTTCCATTAGTTTCTGAAGATGTAGAAATATGTTCGTTAGAATTTTATTCAATTCGCGTAAACATTTTATATAATAAAGAAAAAGAAACTATATTAAAGTTGTTAACTTATTCTATAATAAGTTTATATTTTCAAGATAGGTAACTTGAAGTTTTATTTTATTAGGGGATTTATTATTTGCACACTAAGACAACCATTGTTTATTTAAAAAAAATTTAGTAAATATTTCGATTAAATTTTGCAATTAAGTGCCTATTGACAAACTCTGAAATATATTCAAAATAGACCTGTCTTAGAGTTGATTATTAGCATCGAAAACTCGAATCTTACAGCTATTTGTTCTGAAAAATGAAAGCCTCCAATGATTACACTGTTAATAATAATGTATGTATATGACATTTATACAAGTATATTAGTTTCATAGAAAAAAAAAAACTCAAGAGCCAACCCATTTAGCGTGATAAGCATACTCAAGTAACCAATATCGATAATCTAAATGCGAACCGACGAGTCTCAAGCTATACGCGCAACCAGCTCTCTTTGCGGTCGCAGTAAATGAAACTAGCTCTATATATCTAGATCCGCATTCAGATTCCCCGAGTTCAAAGACATTCTTGCGCGTACGCGATCGCATTGCATTGCGTCCTTCTCGTTTCAACCGCAACTCAGTCGATTGTGTTAATCGTCGTATAGTAAAATAATGAGCTGTTCAACGATGAGAGAGAGAGAGAGAGAGAGAGAGAGAGAGAGAAACAAAAATACAGCACAGACCTGGTAGTCATGGGGCAAATCATCGGCAGTGAGGTCACAGTCTAGTCGTGCGGTTAGTACCGAGTCTACTTGCGTTAGGGAGTGCTGAAGGGCGAGGATCCGGCCCTCGGACTGTTGGGCCTGCTTCACCGACCTCTCCAGCAGCTTGGCACGCTCGCCGGCCTATACACACACAGCGACACAATTTTTTTTTTTACGATACAGACACACGAAGAAAAAGAGAGAACCTCGTTTTTTTATTTACATAAGCGATATATTAAAGTTACCGTAGCAAAAAACTTGAATATCAAATTTTGTATTCAACAATTTTATTTTGAAGTAAAATTAACGACAATTTACAAATTATTTAAAAATAATCAGTCGCACAGAGCTCTAAAATATGTCATTTTAATAAAAAATTAATTCAGTTGATTTAGAAATTTACAAACAAATTTTGTTGCGATGCATGCAGTTATTAAAAAGCTGAAGTTTGTTAAGAAAAGCTTAGACATTGATTGTGATAAATGATTTTTAGCTATTATCAAAATTAGTTGAATTTGTTGGCTTTGTATAAACAAACGCAAAATATACCATTAGACATTAAATATTTTAATTACCTGTTTATTTAAATTTTGCCATCTATTGATTAAAGTATCTACATCCATTTGAATGGAATGCGTCATAATATCATTATCAATGAGTTGTTTACCAATCTCTTGTAATTTTTCAAAACGAGAATCTGGATGATTTCTAATATAGTTTTCCAGGTCCTGAAATTAATAAGAAGTGTGATCAAATATTCTCAATGGTTACGTACAAAAATATTAAATATTTTTTAGTTATCAATTCGCCTTTCTTTAATATAAAAAGTAACGATCTTAAACGCACTTTTACATAATTCAAGCAAAAGTGGTTATCATCAACTTTTTCCCGGAATTCATTAAAGAATCACAAAAGATTTAAAAATGGGAAAAGCTTTTACTAGAACATTTGTAACGAAGCATTTAACATAAAAGAAAAGAAAGAATTCACACAAGCCAGTATAACTTTTTGAAGTTGCTTTTAATGCCGCAAGAAGCTTTGAGCTGGTAGAAAAGATCTCGTAAAAGGAATATCTTTTAAATTGTCAGAAAATTCGCGAGACGCTTTTACATAAGAAAAGCCTTTCCGAAATACGAATAGTCGTTGCACGGGGGGGCGAAACTCGCGTAAAAAGTGCGAGTTCGAACTGTGAGAGTTTTTATGCGAGAGACTTCGCCCATAAAAAAGGTGCGTGAGTCTTTGTGGTGATAGAGTACTCGTAAAAAAGGCGAATTCGGCATAGTTGAAGCCGCACGTGTCAGCTGCTCAAATCGTAAAAGTGCGCTTTGGTATCTGAATTTCCGTTGACGAGGCTAAATAACTTATAGAAATGTAGAAATGTTTAATTAACAAAAAACATTATTGTAATATAATATAGTTTTTTTGGCGTTATATAAATTCAAAGATCAAAAGCATTACAAATAAAAACGTCCGCAAAACCCATCAATATACTCACATCAAGCTCCTCGGAGATATCCTCAGCATCAGCAGCATTCTTGCTTGATTTACGCAGCCGTTTTTCGAGCTTGTCTAGCCAATCGCTCTCCTGGGCAACGAGCGCTCTGAACTCACCATACTCATGGCTAGCATTTTGGAAGTGCTTGTATCGTTCGTAAATACGGTCTGTAACGTCAGTCCAGCGCGCATTCAGGAAGGTGAAGCGACGACCGAGCTCGTGCACCGACGAACCCTCAGAACTAAGGAGCTTGTCACTGCCGAGCTCATTGAGGTTGCGAAACTCCTCAACGCGACGATCGACCCTATCCTTAAGAATCTGATAGCGACCGCGTGCCTGGAAAAGCTCGACTGAAGAGCTTACTTTTCCTTCGATTGGTATCTCGCCCTCGAGATTTGAAAGCCAATTTGTAAAGTCCTCTATACCGTTTATAATCTAGAAAAAATACGAAAAAAGTTAAAAATATATTATATGGATAAAAAGACGCGAGGTAAATTTTAATTTTCTAAATTCGAATAAAAGTGAATAATAGTTTTAATAGATGCAACTAATCTGCTCACTTCGTCATTTTTCCTTAAGGCATTTTCATATTTATCGCCTTGAATTTTCGACTCGTCAACAATTGCATTCCATTTATGAGAAACGGTCTCTAGTTTGCCATTTAACACGCTCGCGAAATTTGGCTCCGAATTCTCCAACATGTTGTTAGTAGCAGTTTGCAGATTTTCTATTCTCGGCTTCGTTTTGTTGATCTCTTCCGTGAGCTCGCGAATTTGCTGCAGTTTGTATTCGGTCGTTTCGACGTCTTTGATGGCAGAGTCTTCTGAAATCTCTCGTAAATGTGCGACGGACCTGTCAAGCCAGTCTTCGAGGCTAGTGAGCTCGTCGTTAAACACTTTTAAACCCTCGATATCTGCAAAGTAAATATTTGCACACGTTACTTTGATATTCAAAAGATTACTATCGTAAAATTTCATATTGTAACACAAGATTGATTTTAAAATAATCGATTAATGATCTTAAATATTTGTTTAAGACAAAATAATAATATATAAAAACATGTTAAAAATTTAAAAAGCTTTGATTGAGTTTTTGTTCTATTAGTCTGCATTAATCCAACAATCATACCTTTTGCTAATTTTTGTAATCTTTCTTCTAAAATAATAGGAATATCACTCCATTTGGTATTAAGATCTTGAAGCTCTTCTTTGATTCTTTGAGACTGAGCATCGTTATTTATCTTCGAAATAAGATCTTGCCCAACTTTATTCACGTAAACAAAATTATTCTGATGAGATTTGAAAGTGTTTTGCAATTCTTCAAATCTTTTTACTCTTTCTTGCATTGTTTTTTCATCCGACATTACGGAATGCTCCGAAAGCAAAACACTTTCTATATTATTTATAAAAGCCATCAAAGTATTAACTGTGTCGACGTATTTTCTTGGTGGTGTTTTGTCAACTGCACTACTAAGTTCATTAGCTCGATTTGATAATCTGTAAAAATTGAGATGGGGCGTCAGTAATATAAATATTTAATAAAAAAAAGTAAGTACGATTTTTTCATAAATTAAAAATATTTGTTAACGAAATTTATTGTTACCTATTAAGAAGATTTCTCCAATCGCTAACAAATGTATCGGTATCTGACTTAAGTGAAATCGCTTCTTCTACACTTATCTCTTCGTTAGCCAGTTTGGAAACAGCGTCAGTTAATTTTACGACACGATGATCGCAAGATTTGATGGATTTTACTTTAACCTGAGTAATAAGAAAAGAATTATTATTTTTTTTTCATAAATAATGTCTTTGAAACACACACACACAAGAAACATAATTAGTACTATAATGGCACTCACCCCGAACAATTCAATCTGTGTATTTTCATGATTCATTTCGAACCATTTCGAATGACCATCCAACAACATGTGCAAGCTCGTCAGCTCTTGTCTGCATTCTTTAACTTTCATTAAGAAATCAATTTTTTCTTTGATCTCTTTTAGCCTGTCATTTGTAGATATCCAACATTTTTCTACATTTTTTAGTTTTGCTTCTTCATCGTCATGACGCGCATTAGCCTCTTCTAGTTCATCCAAGAGACACTTACCCAATTGTATAACTTTTTCATACTCACTTTTGTGAGAGTTAATATCTGTTAAATAATCTTCGTAAACAATCTTCTTCTCGTCAACAGACAATACATTGAACACTCCTTCAGATCGACTCATTTCTAAATCAATGTAATCCAGCCACTTGTATAAATTTAGTAAAGCCGACTCGAACTCTTGCCTTGCAGCGCTGTCAATTCGTCGTTTCTTTGAATCGCTATGAGACGGTGACTAAAGTAGAAAATAATTGATAAATTATTATACATGAAACTTAAAATAATAAATCAATAAATATGAAAGCTTTTGATATTTACTATTCCTGCAAGCTCTTCTCTTTGAGCGCTAGCGATGATTGATTCATTCATCCAGTCGTTGGCAAGGTTTGATGCTTGAGGATTAGACAAATCACACTCAAATCCGGAATTCGATATCTATGCGAGAAATTACATTTTTATTTAAAATCTGCTCACTAACTTTATTTTTTAATAAATCGTTCATTTAATTTCAAAATAAAGCGCTTACCCTTAGACTCTGAACCTCCATAATCTGAAAAACAGCCTCGCACTGATCCTCGAGGTTCTCCAGCTTCTCCAGCATACTCAAACACTCGGCGCTCGAACCATGTCCTTCAAAATCCTGGATGGACTTTTGCAAAATACCGAGTTTTTTCTGTATCATGTCCATCTCGGCTTTAAGCTGCTGCAGCTTTTTGATACGATCGAGGACCTGGCCGATTTCCGAGGCTGGTGCCGCCTCCATCTGCTTCAGTGTTATTTCGGTCTCGTTCAGCCAGGAGACAAGTTTTTTGTAGTCGTCCGTGAGGTCGCTCCAGAGTAACGAGAGAGCTTGCAAGTTCTGCCGACGTTTCTGTTGCCATTGGCATATGTGCGTCCATCGCTCACCTGTGGACACATAATGTATACATTTATTAGTAAGTTTTTGTTTTTAATAATATTATTAGAAAACCTTAATATAGAAAACTAAAAATTGGTCAATAAACGTTGATATAGATTAATATAACTAGGCTAATAAAATAAGTGATTCAAAATTAACTTCTAAAACCATATGAAAATAAACTATTTTCATTATAAAAAAAAGTATCCTAAAATGCCAAAAAAAAACTTCATTAAACTATTTAATATAATCAAATATTACCTAGTGCTGATAGTTGATCTTCCATTTGCGCATAGACTGCTTCAGAGTTCTCTTCGTCCACAACCACAACCATATTTTTGAGTCCATCAACGACAGTTTGTTGGTTTTTAATATCATCTTCGAGTTCGTTCAGTTGCTTCATCTGGTCTTCCAACGGTAATTTATTTTCCGGACCCGCCATGTGCGATATTCTGTCTTCTGTTTTAGTGAGCCATTGTCGAAGCGAGTCTAACTGTATCTGTTGTGTCTCCATTAGAGTCTAGACAAAATGTTATTCGTTATAAAAATTAAAACTTAATAAAAAGATAGTTATGGACATCAAAGATATTTTATGATTTATCGGTGATGAATACATTTTGTATTGTATATCTTTTGTATTATAATCTTAGAATACGTAATTTTACTTTTAATGTTAACAAAATAACAATTTACTTTAATTTGTCTAATCAGTTTGTATATTTACTCGTAAAGCAGCTCAGTTGAATTCAACTTGACGTTGTTTTCGAGAACGTAAATAATGTCGAAAACCACAAGTGGTACATCCACCCCGGCATTCCACCTGCTTATTAACACGTTCGCTGCGTCGGAAATTAGCAATATTCAACGCTGCTTCATTTCGTTTAAACTACATTGTAATTCTCTAAGTATACGTTTAAACATTATTTTTGTTTAAAATGATAACTTTATATTGATTATAATTTTGTTTACAGTTTTACAAAATTTTCATTTAGATTATAACACATTAATTTAAATAAATTTATGTTCGAAATTTTGAAAAATAATCAAATAAACTAAATAAATAAAAAATAGAGGTTCGATCGTTATTCGAATTCCGATATAAAAAAAATGATCATTCAAAGATATACACTTTTTTAAGTACCCTCAATCGATACTTACAAACCGCAGTAAATAAATAATTAATATACAAACTAACTCACAAGTTTAAAATCAAACACTAATCGGCACCGAAACATGTTACTCATAACATAAAATATATCTCCCAGCCCTCAACGGCTACGCTATACTTCTCACCTGATGTATCTTGGACTGCCGGTCGAGCGCTCGCTTCCTGAGGTTCTCCCACCTCGAGTTAAGCAGCGACATCTGTACGCGCACCTCGTGCTCCTCGTCCTTCTGCAGTCCCCCCTCAGCAAGCAGTCTCTCGCCTTCCTCCAGCACAGCCCCAACCCCATCCTGATGTCCGGAAAGCTCCATCAGGAACGTCTCGTGCTCATGAAATTGTCGCTTTAGTTCGTCTAGATTAGAACCAGGCTCTGAGGCGTGATTCAACACATCCTCAGCCTCGAGTAGCCAGGTAAGCACTTCTTCAAGGGCGACTTGGTAACCTCCTAGCTCAACCGATACGTTCGTCGCTAGACTTAGAGGACGCGAGGGCGCCGGCGGTGTTGTTGATGGCGGTGGAGGCGACGAGAGCGGCGACGGTGGCATCATGGACTCGTAGGCCGTTGACGAGAACTGCGGGAACGACACCGACGCTTGCTGTTGCCGGGAGAGAAGAGGAAGAAGAGCGTTGGAGGAGAGAATGTTTATGCTCGATGGGGGTGTATGAGATTGAATACGTGACGAGGGGTTCATATAAATACAATTAGTGGTTATGGGTTAGTATGGGGGTTAGGCTTATTAATTAATAACTCTGGAGATGCTGAGTGATGCCGCGATTTTGACAATACTGTCGAATTTAGGAGATTTTGTCTATTCAAGATGTTGGGAAAAATCTGTGGTGAACGTCACAAAAGCAAAGTTGATATTTGATAGTTACTATACAGATTGTGGTTTGATTTCACGATGCGATCGATATGTGTGAAATAATGTCGAGGAACGATGACGAAAATGACTTTAATGTTTGAGACGAAAGAACGTGACTTTAATGATCGATTTGAACTTTTTACTTTTACATGCAACGCAACATTTATTTGGTTTAATAAATGTTACCTGACCATGTAATAGTTCATACCGATCATTAAAAGTGGATAATTGTAGGATAA
Organism: Torymus texanus; assembly: GCA_036873485.1. Lineage (NCBI taxonomy): Eukaryota > Metazoa > Arthropoda > Insecta > Hymenoptera > Torymidae > Torymus > Torymus texanus. Next base: position 3,125,544 of record JAYJLV010000027.1, on the reverse strand, counting down.
AACATTGTGAATTTAGATGGAAACACCGAGATAAATAAAAAATCCCTCGTTTAAATTTTTTTATTTTTTCGAAACATAATCGACATAAAACACAAGCGACATAAAAAATCGCGATTAAAAGATTTTCATTGATAGAAAACGTATAATAATCGTTGCGACGTCCTGCCCGTCTCACATCACTCATTTGACGTTGACTTACATAGAAATGCAATAAGATAATTGTTACAGAGATATTACGTCGTGACACTCATAATGTGGTTACATACATTGATTATTTTGTTAGAGTTTGGTTTACCTCGATGCTGGGCGTCGTTGCCGTAGATCCGGACTCACTGGCTGTGGAAATGTCGATGCCTTCGATATCTTGACCGGAGTGAGGTAATGATTGGAACAGGCACGTTACGTACATCAATATGGATTTCTTGTCGGGTACCGATGTGTTAACATCTGTAACGGAAATTTAATCGTGTACGTTTCGATCGGCGCTTACTAGTGAAATTGTTAAGATAATGTTTGCAGCAGTTAAAACGATATTTGATAACCGGAAAACGTAAATTGTTTTTTTATCTAAAGTAAACGAATTGAAAAAGATTTATTAAAGCGAGATTTTCCAATATACGGAAAATTATTTGTATCAAATTTTAAACCAGTTTACGTACAGAAAAGTACATTGAAATAAAAAATCTTGTGTAAACAGAAAAAGACGATGCAAATATTTTTATACTGTATCGTAAAATTATTATAAAAGCATTTCAAATAAATTTAATTATACTTTTAATGAAATTTTAGTTTACAACATAGTATCCTAATTTTTGCTACACGTTTTCCCTCACTATAAAATACATCCTTATACCTATTTATTAAAACTTCTACAGATTTATATCCTCGTTCTACTAACTAACACAGAAACAAATAGTATTTCACCGATTTCCAAGCCACCCAAATCAATTCATCCACAGTCAATTCCCCCTGTACAAAACACTCATAAACCCTCCCATTAGACGCGGAGAAACACACAGTGTATCCCGGGAATAAAGAACATTCATTGGCACTAGAATGGAGTGTAACGAGTGAATGTGAGCTTTTCAGTAGTAGTAGCAACAGCGCGCATCACCTTCCGGATCCAATAGCCTTTCAATGCCGAGTTGCTCCTGCGCGAGGCGAAAGGCGTGATCGAGCCGAGCGTTCGGGTGCTTCCGGGCGATGGTGTTGAAGTCGAACAGCTGGGGCCGCCACCTGTGCAATAGTGCGTTGAACGCTACACCGTCCGACCAGGAGGTCGTGAAGTTTTTGATGTCTACGCCCTCGTAGTTCTGAAATGAAGTGGTAAATGGTACATTTGAGTAGATTGGATGGAGCAAGAAGAATAGCGTAAAATGTACTATAAGTTATAATGTATATTTTATTGTAAAAAAAATTTTGAATGAATAAAATATTCACCTGTACTGTTTGACGGCACCAGGCAAGCAAAGTTTTTTCCAGATTCGTTTGTTGTAACTCTGACATTAAGTCTTTCAAATGATAATGTACCTGCAGGATTAATTTTATGGTTTATTAAAAAATCGATGTTATTTTAAACAAATCAATTGATTCTATTGAATAAATAATATTTGGCGTTCCGTACCTGCCAGTGTAAAATTACACTCCAGACCAATCCGAGCGTTAATTTTGGATTTCCATCGACTATATCGTTACTGCTAATATTGACCAGCTTGACCTGTAATTTCAAAGATATAAATTTCCATATTTTAATAAAAGCATTAGAATATGAATGGAGTATCAACATATTTCCTGGGATTACTCACATTGTTTTGTTCCAGTATTTGCAAAGCTTTATTTACATTGTTCAAATGGTGAACTCTCATACGGCCGCGTTCACGTTTCTAAAACGATAATGTATTTTATGATTATAGCGGCGCACTTTTTACAATTAAATATACCTTTTACGGTATACTTACGTATGTTTTTGACGTTAAAACCTCCAGCAGTGAAAGTAATCTGTTTCCATCTCGTAAATCCAAAAATAAATCTGAGATTGGATCGTGCTGATTCTGAAACACAGTGCAATCAAGTCAGAAAATTAATATACAACGGATAAAACGTTTTCGCTTATAACCTGAGAATAGTTAATATAAAGAATACAAATTCTATAAATATGAGTTAAATATATTTTATAATCTGTAATATAGTTTTCTTGCTTTAATTATGCTTCATCATATTTTACAAAAGTAAAAAATGTCTTTACTACAATATATCTTTCACACAATAATATCCATGAAAGAAAGAGGTATTTTATACTTAATAAAATCGCGATTTAGATTAAGATAGTCTCTGAATCATACTAGCTATTCCTTGCAATAAAAATCCGTGCAACGCGTTCATCGCATTCTTTGAAATCCGCGCGAAAATTTTCTATGTTCTTATTCTACTAAAAATATCGATATCTACCTTTCTAGCGCGTTTAAATGAAAAAATTCCATTCTACCGAAATAGCGTATCATATATTTGTGCAAATCTGCAAGCGTAAAAAGTTGCTCTATAAATTCCCCTTTCGTATTCGTGAATATAAATCAACGCAATAGCAACGTTGTAACAATATATGTTTGCGAAAAATGATAAAAATTTAAAACTCACTTTGAGAAGCTGTGAATTTATCCATTTTGCAAAGGTCTTCTTTTGTACGTCCTCCCGTTCGTCTGCAACAAAAAACAAAAATAAACATAAATTAATTATTTATTTATATTTATTTCTTCTTAATTTTATTGTATCATAATTCAGGAATAATCCTATCATTACTTCATAGTATATTCTTCATAAATTAATGCAACATAATTTATGAAAAAATCTCAGATAAAGCATTAGATGTAAAATAATACTTCAACAACACACGTATTTTTAAAATATTTTTAACTCCGAAATTTCTCAACGACCAAAACTATACAATTCGCATCATCCCTAACAACAGTACCTCCGCCGCATTCTCATACACATTTCACCATATATATACATGCGCGCATCATTCCCCCATCCCAAAACCCAGCAGCAGCAGCAGCAGCCACATCCCACGCGCATCGCACAGCATTCATCCCTAAAACACCTCTCACCGCATCTCTCGTCCCACTTAATTCTTCCCGAAACCTCAAAACCCTACAGCAGCACCCTGTCTTCCACATATATACACACATATATCCCCCCTTCCCTCCTACCTATACACGGAACAACGCGTCACAATGAACCGTCGCCGCAACAGCCTATACCGTCCCTTTAAATTTCGGCTCTCTCTCGGCGCGCGTGTGTTTGTCAACAAACGACAGGTGCAGCAGCAGCAGCAGCGCCGGCGGATGAATGGGCTTGCGCGAAGAAAAGAAGAGAGTGAGTAAGGTAGATATAGTATAGTATAGTATAGAGAGAGAGAGAGAATCGGTGAATGGAGCGACGATGTTTACCGTGCGTTCGGAAGCGAATCGAATAGGCAAATACGTATGTGCGTGCGGTGCATCGAGGGGTTATTGGATGTGGCGGATAGAGAGAGAGAAAGAGAGAACGGTTGCTGCTGCCTGTCGGAGAATTTTTATTTACATTTTTATGACGGTGGAGCGTCGTATGTGTCGTGTGTGATGCTGTTACGGAAGTTTTATTGGCGGCTTTTGGGGGCTTATATAGAGAAAGTAAATGTTTGGCGTGACAACGACGATGATGGGGGTTGTACTATGAGTATGTAGTAGGTAGATGGAATGTGTTTGTCTGAATGATTTTACATTTTAAGGTTATTAGAGTGCGACGTGGTGTAATAAGAGCGAATAAAAGGTGGAGCTCATTGGCAGACACTTTGCGTTGTAGAATGTACTTATGGTTTTAAGTTCTTAATCGATTCGTATGACAAATAAATTAATTATTTTTTTATTGCCTCTAATTTATTTTATTTAGTAGCATAAGACTAATAATATTTTTTTTAAATATTCTATTTAAAATGAGAAAATAAAAAGCAGATACCCAGAAATAATCAGCAAAAACTAAAAATTAAAACCAATTATCGAAGATTCCGAGCATGTCGGTAAGTGTGTTATTCCATGTAGACTTCAACATCCCTATATCGAAAAAAAACTACATCCTCTCTTCTTCCCTGGATCTTTCTCCTCTTTCAACTTCTCAGATTTTCATCGTAAATAATCCATCATCCACAACAAAAACGAAATATTCATAATACATTAAAACTAAGCAAAAAGAACCACTCAATCCACAAACGCGCAACGACTAGCTGACCCGACAACCGCAGAGAAGAGAGAACTCTACTCGTATCCTCTTGCTTGCTCGCTCACAATGCGCACTTCTCTCTCTCCCTCTTTCCACTTCAGGGATCGGCTTGCGTCGTCGTCGTGCACCGAGATCCGAAATGGCGATCACGTTCGTTATAAAACCAAGAGTAGGCCGGCGCACGTACGTACGTATACACACATAGGGCAAGACGGTAGTGGCGGCGCATTCCCGTTGCGGATTTCTTTTCTTCCGCGCGCGCGCAGCAAACGGAGCGACTTTTTGCTGCGAGTAAGAGGTGCGGTTGTAATTTCGGAGAAGAAGAAGAAGAAGAAGAAGGTTTTCAGATACATGCGTTGGTTGGGTTTTAATTATAATCGGTGGAGGATGCATGTTGATGAATATTTTTGTGGTTTGTAAGAGCTGTTTGTATGGAATGGGTAAAAATTTGCACAAAGTTGACCTTGCCATAAATTTCCAGTGCAGGTGTCTATTGTGCAATTTGAATACAATAAGAAGGTGGGTAATGTGTTGCGAAATATAGAGGCAAGGCTATTGAAAGTGGATGTATATTGTTTTCTGTGACTGAAGAAAGGTAAAACTAAATACGTTACATGGAGAAAAATTTTTTAGCACAAATCGCTATTTTTTATACTAAACGTGTTCGGGCATGCACCGATTAATAAGCGGAGACAAACTTTTATTTTATTTTAATATCAATTTATTAGCAAAGTATCAATTAAATTTTAATCAACATTTTAATGGTTTATTTATAATCAAAATGCTCCGAGATTATTTATTACACTAATATTTATTTTAAAAAATCGATTAAGTTAAAAC
>JAYJLV010000027.1:3102147-3116672 GCA_036873485.1 Torymus texanus | reverse complement strand
TATTTCTTTAGTCAAGTGTATAACTCTGGCTGAAAGGGGTTGAGGTCCCAGAAATAACGTGAATGCATTTTTATATAACTGTAACTGTATATACATTTACAGACCTATACTAAGCGCTATGGTCTAACTCGCGCACTCGCACTGTTATAATATGTACTCACACTCCAGCCAACCTCCTCAAAACTATAAGTATATATATATTAATATCACATACGCGCGTCACGCACACTCTTCAAAAACACCTGTTAACGTATATTCCACAATCCCAAATCTTCTTTTTCAAACCGATATATATATATACACAGACACAAGTATACCAAATAACACGCTCTCTCTCTGTTTATTCACCTGTTACCAGTGTTCAATGCGATTTGACACTGCAGCAGCCACCTTCGCTTTTACACTCTGCGGAATAATATAATATAATCGCGCAACTCTCTTTTTCGCAACTCTCTTTTTCCACCTTGCGACAGCATCAAACGCCCATGATTTTCCGCCTTCGCGCGCGTATGTGCAAGTATATATATACGAGTGTGTGTGTGTATTATAACGCATACAGAGTTGGAACGCGCGGGCGGCCGGCGACTGCGCGCGCGTCTGTCCGATCTTCGGCCGATAACACGCGAGTGTTCTTCCGGAGCGCGCGCGCAAGCGGTCAGTTGTATATAATAGAGTGTAGGAGTAGGAGAACGCCAGAGCGTGGGATGACGGATAGATAATGTATGTAATACTGGGCGAACTGAACGCGTGTATATAGAAAGAGAGATGTGCGAAATACGCGCGCACGTTGCTATCGCAATGATGGGAGAGTGCGTTTATTTTGGTTGTTTTTATTTTGAAAAAAAAAGAAACATACGGCGGTAGATACGGTACCGGTGACTAAGTGGAATTAAAGTTGTAATGTGACTGTGAATCAGAGATGATATTGTTGCTGTAAGTCAACTGTAGTATATGATGAGTTGTTTATTTATTTATTTATTTATTTCTTATAAATGATGCAATGAAAAATTGCTTTTAAAAACGCATATTTTGCGTTTCTTTCTTTTTAGATTGGTTATCAAGCTTGCGCTACAAACCGGAGAATTTACGTTTAATTATAATAACGTTAATAAGCCAAGAACAGAGATGAAAATTCTTCTGTCAACATACTCGCATCTCATTGTACGTAACGATGAAAAATAATTAATTGCATATGATGTCGCACTGTAGACTCGTCTAAACAGCAAAAACCAATGTGAAATACTACTTTCGTATGAATAATGAATAATAATTACTCATCGATTTGCGAGCGCTTGTTTGAGAAACTGTACGGACATTTTAAACAAACGCGTATAATTTTAAACTGAAAAATAACTTTCTATTAATGCGGAATTTTGTGCGCGCTTAAATACTTTTGATGTATGTAATTTTGAAAACGTATAAAATGTATAATTTTATTCTATTCGTGATCGTTAATTAAAATACTTATACTTTTAAAGATTCTATAAACGAATAAGAAATGCTGAATTTTACAAACTATAAGTTCAAAAAAAATTAATTACGATTCAATTTTCAATAAAGTTTTGTCTTGGAAAAAAGAACGAAAAAACATTCATACTCAGCGGAATAATTTTTTTACCGTTTCGAAACGATTTGTCCGCGATAAATACGATAAAATTGATAATAGCCAAACTTTCGGTCACGTCCGCACGTAATCAGCCAATTTCTAAATGACATTTTTCGCCAACCTTGTTCCAACATCACTAAACTGACTCATACTCAACAAAAACTCACGTAAAAAGAAAAACCTCACATGTCACCACACATTACACAGTACGCACGCTCATATATATACCGATTTATCGTCGACAAACACACACATATATATATAATCGGCAATCCGACGTCGTTTAGCTCTGCGCCACTACTAAACGGAGTCCAGCTCGCGTAGCGCCTGTGGAATCCTCGCTCTCTCGCGTATACATGCTTTTATCAATGACTCGGAGAGCGAGCACGCGCGCGCGCTCTCGAGAGCCGCGCATAGCACTTTCGAACGGCAAAACGCGATTATTGCCTGATTTACGATCGGCGCGGCGCACTTGAAAATTGGAAAATATGCGCCGAGCGCTGTTTTGTGCGCGCGCGCTCTTGTGGAAAATCCGTTATATGACGGTCATTAGTTTAGTTATCCATGTTTAATATGTATCATGGTCTCGTGGAACCTTTGGAAGCGAAATTGACGGTTTATTACGGTATTGGACGGTCATACAGTAGAGTGCGTGATGTTGGAGAATGGAGAGTTCACGTGGTGAGCACTGAGCAGAGTTCAGACTTCAGAGGTTAGATCGCAGTAAGGCACGCCGCGTTGTTTTTCTTGCAAAAAGACAAGTGTTTTCACAGTTTTGTGTGGAAAAAAGTTCAAACAGTAATCATGTATCTTATGTACTATTTGGATACCAATGGAGATCGCATTTACACGCTGAAGGTAATGATTATTTTCAAAAACAAACTATTTACATAAGTCAAAGTTGCATTGGTAGGTTTATAGGTTAAGTGTCTTGTTATGACTTTTTTTTTAAATTCTAGAAAGAATGAACTGCGCATAGTTATATAAAATTTAATTAACTTACGTTAATTACGTTGATATAAATTTTCACTGTCTACTTATCAAATACTTTAACTATATTGTATTATTGCTTATACAATTGTCTTTCTAAGAACACTTTATGCTGTGTAAATACAATCCATTATTATGCTTTTAGTTATTTATATTATTCTTATTAACGTTAAATAGTTAATTTTGAACTTACTGTAGTGGTGTGTACAGAGTAATCTACTGATTTGTTATGAATATTGAATAACATAAATGAGAACTGTGATATAACCTTGGATCCATTCAAACAATGCTTTTACCTAAGAACAATAAAAACGATTGCTAAAAGAAAAGATTTGAACAAAAAAATGTTTATCTGGCAGGCTGAGAACCATAAGAAAATGAACTCAACAGCTGAATTGTAAACAGTGCCATAATTTAAAAGCACAATTATTTATATTAATAAACATTAATTAATAAAATCCAAATGTAACATTGTAATCTTTTTTTTTTTAATTTATTACATGTAAAATTATAAATACCTTTTTCTCATATACTTGCTTAAAAAAAATGATAGCTCTATTGAATTAAAAACTTAAATTAAAATCAACATTGTTTGACTAACTTTATACTTAATAGTGCTTTTTAGTTACAAATCATCATTTGAAAATGTAATTTATTCTATGTTTTTACAGAAATAATTCATTAAACTAATATTTCAGAATAAACTTATGTATAATGTAATGTTCTGCTTTTTCAGAAAATGGATCCATATGGAAAACCTACACTTTCTGCACATCCAGGTAAATTATAAATAATGTAACTACTTTAACTGATTAAGATTGAATTCAGTTGGTAAATAAAAATATTACATTTTTATTACAGCGAGATTTTCACCCGAGGACAAATACTCCAGGGAGCGAATCACATTAAAAAGAAGATTTGGGTTACTGCTTACGCAGAAGCCATTACCATCCTATTAAAAACTTAGATTATAAACTTAGTTTAATTCATTTCAACTTTAAGTATTAATTAAGGAAGTGTAAATGGACTGGCGTATATTTTCTATATATGCATGTGTTTAAGAGAAAAATGTAATTTTTTTTACTTCAAATATAATTGTTGAATTTACAAATCACATCTTCAACTGTGTTTTTTCTATAAATGTGTAATTTTGAATTATAAAACGTACACAAGTATATACAAAGATTTCTTTATTAGGAAATTTCAAAACGTAAAATTTATGAACATTTAATGTTTTCTTCTTACACTTATAAATTAGAAGAAATCGATAAATATAAAGAAAGAAATTTTTAATAATAGAATTGATATTTACAACAGAAAACTGCTACAATATATATTCCAGTATACAGATACTTAAAACTGTTTTTGAAGCTTGACTTGTGTTTCACAGTCTGAATAGAATATTCAATATAAACACATTAGGCGAGATATGTTATAATAGTAGATGCAAATATAATGACTATTTGATTGTTATCATACAGATTATAAGCCATTTGCATGTATACAATTTTGTTCATTCTTATACATATTTACAAAATCCAATTCAACCTTTATTTCTGGATTTCACTTAAACTGAAAAGGTTCTCACTAAACGTATTATCAAACAAGAAAATGATTTATATTTTGGAGGTAAAAAAAAATAAATTAAAATAATATTTTATAAATAAATTTTTAATAATAAAGATAACAAGGTTTAAATATTTTACATATTACATACATCTTGATAGATCAATTTCACTTTTAAAGTACATTTTTAGTTTTGTTTTTTAAAACTATATAAGTTTATATTCACATAAAAAGAAAATAAATCATTTTAATTAACAGCCCTATACACAAAAAATTTTAAATTTTATAAGTCTATCGCTATTGTTAACAAAAACAAATATAGATAATTTTCGTATGACGAAACAATATTTCTATTGAGTATTATGTGTGCTATGTACATAAGGCCCTAAATATTCTAGTTGGAGCTGTAAAAAATTATTTTAATTTAACGCAGCATGGCAACAAGATTCATATTACATAATAATTTAAAATGTAAAAACCTAAATGCGTCTGTCAATACCTGATATATTATTCAGCCTTAACGCATTTGCAACTGACTAAATTCCCCCTAAAATTATTATGATGTATAAAATACAAAACTTTTAAAATTTACAACTTCTACATAAAATAAAGAGAATTTTTAAGGAACATTATGTTCAAATTTTAAAGGCTGTAAAGAATCTTTAATATTTCTATACTCAATCATAAGGAATATATACTAGATGTTAGAAGGAGACTACAATAGAAACCATTCAGAAAATGAATTATTAAAACAAATAAATTTATTTAATTAAAGATCTTATTATTTACTTTAATACTGTTGATATTATCAACAGTAAACAGTTTGAAAGTTAATTATCGCATATTTGAAATTCAAAATTTTTAAAAAAGTGATAAACGTGATGGTTTGTAAATGTTTGTATCAAATCAAAAGATAAATACTTGAAATTTGGCTTATTATTTTGTAAATATTTATTATAAATTTAGAAATTGTGTTATTAATCATTTATCCATAAAAATACTTTATACAAGCCTCTTTTGCTATTTATTTATACTTTGATCCTGAACTGTATATTTAGTTGAATTCAAAGAATACTATATAAACATAGCATTAAAAGTAACAGATTTAAAAAAATTCAATTTCTATTCGTTTCCTAAAATTTCTCCTAAATTTAAGAATAAGAATAACGGAAGATGTCTTAAGAAGTGAAAGCCATTTAAGTCTTATTCTAATCCTAGTATTGTCGTATCCATGTGATATATTCCTGATTGTTGAACACGAAATAAAAACTTAGAAAGTATATTGTTTCTCGTCAACCTTTCAGTTCATCTCATTGTTTAGCGGAGCGGCCGGTAACACATGTACTTGCTGAGCTTTACTGGCATTATAGACTTGTCCAGGGCTGAACGGTTCGAGTTTCGGACCAGCACCGGTACCTAAGTCATTTTTTCGTGAGGTATCTGCAAAACGATCATACAGTAATATAGTAGAAAAATTGAAATTATAATTATGAAAAACTTTTAATGAATGTCATATCATTTTGTCAAAGATGCTCTATAAAAATAATTTTACTTTCATGCTACGTAATATGTTATGCAAAATACTCATAGCTTCTACAGGCAGTTACAAAATATATGATATTTATGGATGAAAATATATTATAATTGTTGTAATTATGACGTGAACAACATGATGTATTAAATTCGACAGACAAAACAAAAAAAAAACGAAAAATCTCACTTTCTCAATAAAAAGCAGCAACCCACTGAAAATAAACAAAACAAAACAAAAAAAAAAATTAAAAAAAAAAGAACCACGAGGCACAAATTTCGATTACCATTCTTCAGCTCCACGGCCGCGGGAATGTAGCGCGATAGTCGTACGACGGGCAGGGGCAGGTATCCACTGGTCAGGGGCATCACATCGAGCGTGACGCTTTGCTTCTCGAGCACCTCGAGCGAGACAATGCCTGCAGTGCGGCCACATACGGCCCACATCGTTTGGTCAGCCAGTACCTCGTACATCAACTGGGGTGGCGTATGATGCTGATGCTGCTGTTGCTGGTGATGATTAGTCCCGGTGGCACCCGCAGCTGGGTGCATCCGTGTCACGGTCAGGCAGAGATGGCACATGCTGCCAGCGCGACAGAACTCGCCACCGCCGCCGATTGCCTCGACCCGCGACGAGACCGTGAACAGGGTCTGTGAAATACAAGAAGCGCGACACGGGGACACGAGTCGTGTTGGTGATGTGTATGTGACATATGCGAGACAAAGAGAAAGAGCTAGAGTTGCGTGTCTGCTTTTAGGAGGAAGGACGGGGGAAGCGTGCGAGAGTTAGTAGAGGAGCAGATATGGGGATGCAAGGCGATTTTTCAAAAGTCTATTCACGATTTCTAATCGTTTCTTAGAACACTTAGTCGTTAATAATCGCATTGCAGTAAAAAATTATTTTAGGCAATTACGCAGTAAATAAACATTTACATAACAAAAAAAGCAAAAAACTCTGAAAATAAAAGAAAAATTAATGTCAAGCGTATTCTTACCGAGTAGTCGGTAACGTCAAAATTGCACCAATAAACGTTGCTTTCCTTCTCGACTTTCTCTAGATTTCGGATATGCAGAGGGTCGTCGACAACTTCTTCATTCTCCTGTTTTTGACATTGTAAAAATTTTACCAATAATTTAAAATAATTAAAGATATTACAATGAAATACTAAAAATTATAATCGCACCTTTCCGTCGGTGTGCTCAACATCCTCGATGTCCTTGATCGCGATGTACTTCACCCGAAACTCCGTTTTAATTGGAATCGTCGATCTCTCGTCATCGTTGCCAATCTCCACCTCCCACATAAACGACACGGACATCCCGTTGCCGATAACGAGTTTTTGACCGGCCGCTGGATTCAGACTCTTAAAGTGCACGTCGACCGATGTTCCACTCGTCAGTTGTGGTTCCGTCAACTGCAGTAACTGATTCGACAGCCCCGTCACGAGGATCTGCACGAACTTTCGTCGCTTGGCCGTGTGAAGCTTCATCGTTGACATGAGCGGGGTCCCAAAGTGTAATGTTATATTTTCTTCCGCGCCCCAAGGGCATTGGATGTTCAACTATAATGATAAGATATAGTTAAATATTATTTCGTACTTAAACGTTAGTCATCTTTTTGTTGAAGAATAATTTATATATGGTTCTAGTTGTGTCATACTACGGGGAAATTGTATTTCATCATGGGTAAATACAAAAGTGTAGTAACCTCAAACAATAACAACTTAATATTCAGCAACTACAGTAATTCACCTTATGCTCCATAGACGACGAATCCTTTTTAGGCGGCAGCTCTGCAAATACCGTCAGATGTAATTTGGTCGTTTCAAACGGTTCGCAGAGCGGCACAGCTACTTCAATTTCTCTTATCGTTCCAACGATTTGCTTCGTTTTGCTCTCGTCTAACTTCGACAGCGTCATTCCTCTAGACGTTCTCAGCTTTAATTTCGAGCCTTCGCTTATCCTTACACTACCACTCGATATCACCAACTCGACGTTTTGAGCTAGACCAGCCAATAGATCCCTCGAACAGTTTAACGCAATCGTCGGCTGAGTTTTCGCCACCTATAATGAAAATTTTCCATTGAAAAAATGTTCACAAATTTATTTTTTTTTTTTCAAACCCGGCAATCTCTTACACAATAGCACAACCGCGGCTCCAGAACTGACGACAGAAATTCGAGCTTCTTCTCCACGACCAGAGATAGCTGACTAACTCGGTAGTAACCAGGCTGGTCAACCCGTTTCGTGAGCGTGAACCTATTGACGCCCGGCTGCAATGTGAATTCCGCGGTGGTACCAAGCGCGTTTCCGAACTCGCCCTTCACGTTCATCGAAGGCTTACGCAGTTTCACGCTGTCCGAACGTTTGACTGCGTTCTTCGAGCTCTTCCCCACGTTCACATTTGCTGAGCCCATGCTCTTATCTTCCTTGAGCACCATTTGGCTTGTGACGGGTAATTGGACTAGGCGTGGGTCTGCTGGTTTTGGATCCTCTATCCGGCATTTTAGTAATCTGTGAAAGATCGTATAAAGAATTACATTATATCGATTCTAAAGGTACTGTGTAATGCACTGTAGTTTTGAATTGATTATGAAAGCTTTTACATTGGTAGTTTGAACAAAAACTGTATTGCTTAAGTTGGAACTACTATGAATTTTTATGAGATATATCTGCTTCAAGGTATTTTCAGAAAATTTATTTTACATGTAATAGTTTGCCTTTCTGTTTTATAAAAAATACAGGATAACCATACATACACAGAAAAGTTTTTTTATTGAAATAATAAAGAATTTTAGTAGTTAATATTATTATTTTCTAAAGTTCTTCATTTCATTAGTGCACCACTAGTACTACTATAAATTCAATGTACAATTCAAATATCTTACAGGTCTATGTTAGTTTCCGAAATTTTAGCGCCCTTCCTCTTCGCTACGGGCTTCTGCACCTCCTCAACTGACAGCTCAGCTTTTGTACACATCACTGGTCTCGGTAGCAAACTCTTCAGCACTACTTCGACCTTCACTTCGCAATCCTGAATTACCTTATCCGTCACGTTCACCTCCATCTCATGTACGACGAAACTACTGGCCATTTCGGCAAGGAGTGGCTGCGTGCCTTTCAGCATTTTCGCGTAGCCGAGCATCTCGTCGAGGTAGGAGTTGCGTATAGTGATGTGCAGAAGTTCTGTGCTGGCGATCGCCGCACAGATTTTCGTGTAGCGCTCGACATCATCCATCTTCTTGTAGCACTGGGCAAGTTCGTGCTGTGTCTGGGCAGCCAGATGAGACCAACCCTCCGAGCTGTAAGTGGTTAAGGCGTCCAGGAGAAAGACCACCGCTTTCTGGTTTTCGTTCAGCTCGCTATAGAAACGTGCCAGCTCTTTGCCAATAAGTCGAGCTGATCTGATGCGACCAACGTGCTTGTACGTACCCATTGCTGAAAAAAAAAATGGTTGTTTTTATGAAGAAGAGTTGGTTAGCATTTGTTAACTAAATTAATTTGATGAGATTAAAGTTCTTACATTTGTCATTTAAACGGTCAATGCTATTAATAGTAGTATATTTAATTTTATTTATGTTGATTTCTGATTGATGATTAAATAAATTATTAATGAATTAGTATAAATTCTAGCTTCGTATTTTTAATACATATTTAAAAGTTAAACTAAAACCGTGGCAGTAATGATTAATGAACCAGATTAAATATAGGTATTTTATGATAGAAAAATCAATATTTCTATGTTTATCTAGTACTAAAATAGTAAATTCATAGTTTATAATTATTGAACTTGCTAAATAAAAACATACAAGAAAATGTTATTAAGTGAAAAATTTCAATACTTCAATGGTTTTAACTCACTTTTCATTTAAAGACGTGACCTATAACATAGTTTCGAGCTTCGAAAGAATCAATAAATCAATGAATAGTTAGGAAAAAAGAAATCAGAAACGGGCACAGCAATAATAAAAATGTGCAGCTGAGAATAGAAACGAGAATGTTTCACAAGTATTTTTTAAGCTATACTTTTTTACTTCTACAGTTAATCAATAAAGAAAATTACATTTTACTTTTTATAATAAAAACTTTAGATTAGTTTTTCTTGTTATAAATTAGCAAATCTACCTAATTCTGTGTGATACAGGTACTGTTTTCGAAAGGCCTCTTTGGACGAGAGAGCCTCCTTGAGTTTGTCGGTGGGCGTAGGCTTTTTGGGGTCGTGTGTCGCTGACTCCGAGTCGCCCATTCCCGCTATCAGGTATACGACCGTGTGGAGCTGCTCGCTCGTTGGCTCATTGCCGGGCATCAAGCCGCAAAGTTTGCCCAGGCTTTCCAGCTGTAATGATAAATATTTGATAAATAAAATAAAAATTTACTGATACGTAAGTGCTTCGTGAAAATAATGAGATAAATCTAAAAATTATTTTTCGATTATTAAGATAATCTGTCAAGTTATTACTATATGTATAGAAATAAAATTTCTTTGTTCAAAGAAAAATGAAATATTTGTATTCCTAAACTTAAAACACTTTTTACATACATATGTTAAAATTTAGCGATTCGACCATGATAATTCAGATTTCCGGTGCAATTAATTTCTTGTTTAAAATTTTTTAAGCGAAGTCGCTACATAAAAAATGCAAATCTAAAATAATTTATGAGTCACATAATTGTGACTCATGACTCATTACACGTGTTGAACAATTATATGCACGCGCGGTGTACCTTGTCTCTTGCAAGCGCCCACAAGCTGGCCGTGTGTAACGAGCACAGATCCAGCTGTTCATTATTATCTATACTTGAGGTCGATGATTGGCACGCTTGTAATACTTCTAAAGCACACAGAAAAGCCCAACATTCAACTGAACCCTCTGGTCGTTGAATTTCGAGTATCCGAAGTTCGTTTATTGTGTCATGTACAAAAGTTAAACATCGCTGGGCAAGCTAAAAAGATTGTCACGTTGTATATATGTTACATAAAATTTATTATCTCTGTAAAATGAAAAAATACCAACCTCCCAGGGCTTGTTGAGTGAAAGTAGCATAGCACACTGTCTACCAAATAAATAACTCCTGAGGTCTAGTAGCGAGGCTTTACAATCAGCTATCAAAATTCTTGTATGATAATCTATACTATTATTAAGGTTGACTCCCGTCCAATTATTCAGGGGACTTTGAAATGAACTCAACCATGATGGAGTATCTAGAAAAGATTATTTATTATATATTAGGTATAATAATAATCAAAATAATTTCATAATTTCAAACTTTTACCTCCAACATTTGAATTCAAGACAAATTGTGTAAAAAGAGCATCTAGTTCATCATATTGTACTAATGCTTCTTCATATAAACCTAACATTTCTAAAACGAATGCAAGCTCCTCCTAAAATATAAATTATTTTTTAATTTATGTCATTTAAATAATGCATATATATTTAATTATTAAAGATAGAAGTAATTT
This sequence comes from Torymus texanus, assembly GCA_036873485.1. Taxonomy (NCBI): domain Eukaryota; kingdom Metazoa; phylum Arthropoda; class Insecta; order Hymenoptera; family Torymidae; genus Torymus; species Torymus texanus. The sequence goes on along the minus strand of JAYJLV010000027.1, from coordinate 3,105,516 downwards.
AGAATACAAAACCAAATAAGAAACTTTCTTTTAAAGCAAAATAATTTATTCATTATTCAAACAATACATTACCTGCAGTAAAAAATAATGGCAAAAATTCCAGCCTTGCTGGTTTCTTCTCTCTCGATGATCCCTAATTATTTCTTCAAACTTTAACAGAGTTCGATCATAAGCAGTCAGCATTAAATGCCTGATTCGACCTATTAAACCTCTCCATGACTCAGCAGAACGAGATTCTGACTTTATTGGATTGATGATAGACAGGCATCTATTAAGCATAAATTTGTACGTAATTTAATCAGCATGCTAAATCGATGAAAAATATTTTTGTCTTCTTACCTATCTCCATGTTTTGATGCAAAATCACTACGAATTTTATCTAATACAGTTGTACGTGGTAGCAATTTGTTGCTTTTCTTAATATCATAAGTTTCTACCAAAACTATCATCCAGTCTTGTATCTTGGCTTTTGCTAATGTCTTTAGCCATGAGTCTATGTCATCTCTAAGCGATGTTTTATACACGTCAACATCCTATAATAAGCATTTAATAATGGTTACTCTTATTGTTTAAAGTTGACTATTAATAATTGAAATTTGATAACTTACTGAGCATTCACTCCAGTATGTGTGAAATATAGGCCGTTTAATGAGGTGGCAGTCTTTCTCTGGTGGTAAAACATCTGGGGTAAAAGGAATAAATGTTGCACCAAGTTTAACTTGTTTGATAGGTCTATCAAACGATCTCCTCCATTCGACTGAGTCTGTTGGTATGGATTTGGCCAAGTTGTTTGCCAAGGTATTGAATAGTTCCTTATCTCCTGCATCTGTAAGTATGAATTTATTATTAATTTCATAACATACAAGGACAAAAGAACTATAGTATACAATTCACAAATTGAGAGCAAGGGAATATTGATTAAAGAGTAGAGAAGCAAGAGGAATCTATATTTTGAATGAAGTATTTTTAAATCATGCCATCAATTGTTCATATTGAATAAAATCTATATTTCATGACACAAATTATTATTGAGTACAAATCAAAACTTTTTTTTTCAAAACATTAATTGTATATAAAAGTGAACTGAAATATCTAGTTATAAAGATTTTAATTTTGAATGAAGCAACACAAAAGTATAAAAAACACTGGGAAAAAGAAAATATATGCAATAAAGAACAATTGGCTAAGTCTCTCATACACTTACTCTTACTCACTGGCACAAGCACAATTACTATAATTACGTCTTTTCCATTCTTACATAAATCAAATCCTATTATACCGCTACACTCATATGCAATATCAACCTCAGGAACCAAGTATCCCACCAAAGACAGAAAACATCCAAACAAATTCACTTTGCATGTACAACTGCTGTGTCACTTCTGTTCCCCACATACCATTGAAAAACCTTAAACTGCCTTCAACATCCTCACACTTATCAAACAGCGCGTGCAAAAGGAGACGAAAGACACATTCGCTCGTGGACGTCGCGACAACAACAAAGTAGGTATACAAGTAAAATCGCAACAACGTCTGGGGGCGTAGTGTGAAACGAGGTTATGCGTGACCAGACTGACACTGCTGATGACGAGAAGAGAAATAACTCACAGGTGACGATTGGCGTGCAGTCCATGGAGGTGGTTGTGTCCCTCGTCGACGGCGACTTGTTCCGCTCACCGACAACGCAACTCGGTGACCCTCCATTGCAGTTCATCTCTGCTGCCCTCGCTCATATCACTCTCCTCGGCACATTACGCACACACAGTCGCTCTCACTCTCTCCCCCTCTCTCTCTTGCACAGCACACAGCACGATTATAAGTATATTTAAGAGTAGATATGCGTTCACGCGATGCACGCACGCAGTGGTAAAATATATAATGTACGCAGAGGCGAACTCTGTACGTCGCGCTCGTGTTTTTTTCCGATATGCTACGCCGTCCCGGGACGACGACGACGACGACGACGGCTGCTCGATTGGGGGTACACTGAAAACGCACTGACGTAGTATTATAACCTCGCGCGAAAGCTACTGCTCTGGCATGCGACCAGTCTGCGAATACTGTACGACTGTACCTATATACTGGCTATGTGTAAGAGAGAGATACAGGAGTAGAGCGCGTAGAGAGAGAGAGAGAGAGAGAAGAGAGAGAGAGAGAGAGACAGTTTGTGTATTATATACTTGTAAGTTAGTCCGCGGCGCGCTGCTCGGGGATTCGCGCATCGGCGGCTGATGATTATACAGATGTTTTTTCCTCTTTTTCCCGCGAATGTTTTCTTCGTCTAGCGGTCTCGGTACCTATACTTATAGCAGCTTAGGCTCGTTGGCTCTTATGCAGCTCTGTGTGTGTGATAGTGATTTCTAGTTTGTTACTACATAGCTTTGTCGAACCGTCCATGAAGACAAAAAGAAGGACGTACATGATTTATTGTTGCGGTACTTGCTATACTTATAAGTACGCAAGGATGCAATATATAATCGTGCAGCCACTGTAAAAAAGGGTGACTTGACGAATCTAATTTATTCTACAAGTTATATTTATAATTTTCTTCTTTATATTAGCACTTTAGAGAATAAAGTTTTTAGCGGTATAAGTTTTTTTTTTGTTTATTTAAATAAAGAAGGTATGTAATATTCAAAAGCACTGAATTTACTGTTAGATAACAATTATGTAAAAGCAGAGATAAAATGTTTCGCAATTACAACCTTATAAGATTCGCGCGCGCACGTGCGCGTGTGTGTGTGTGTGTGTGTGTTTTATTTTATTTTTTATTATTTTAATTTGAATTAGATAATTCTAGCTAATTCCATTTCAATATTATTAGTTTAGTTTGAAAAGAGAAAAAGCGTATATAAGAGATGGAAATAAAGTAGTGAAATGTGTTCCCATTTAAAATCTATAAAACTTTTAATGCGTAGGTACGAAACATTTGAAAAATGACTACTTTTTATAATTCGGCAAGAATACGGATCTTTTTACGACATATCAAGAGCTTTCTTTTGAAAGGACTTCTTTTTTTTTAAATCATACGGCAGATACTTCTTATACCTATATACAAATTGGAAACTTGTAAAAAGACCATTTGAACATTAATGGTCAGACTAAACTTCGCCTAGATCTACTTTTATTCATTTATATTTTGTCTTGAATTTCACTTAAATTTTGTTTAACTCACTACTATATCCTTTAGTAGATAATGGAAAATAAAATTATTACCATAGTATATCAATATACAATTATAATATAAACATTTTTCTTATTCATTGTTATTATTTAAAAATCCTGTAAATGGCTTTTTTCTCATACCCTGTCGGAAAGTGTTGTCTTCCCACCCTGCTCTCACGGCCGAAAGTGCCACATTCTCTCACG
>JAYJLV010000027.1:3085523-3097887 GCA_036873485.1 Torymus texanus | reverse complement strand
TTTCGCACTCGCTTCGCTCGTGCAAAATGTCACATGAGCGAAATAATCGACTTCCCCACCAGTGTCGAAAAGTACTAATTATTCACGCAGCTTATAACGATAAACTATTCATCGACGAAATGTTCATATATCACGAAACCACAAACTACACAATGTCACTTTTCGCCCTCTTTTATATATAACATACACATAACAACCCTATAAAACTACGCAGTTGCTCTCACGCAGCGAGGCTCTTCTATACCGGCAAGGCTATACAACGCCAGCACACTCACTACGCGCGTCCGGCGCAGCATGGACCCCTGAAACTGTTCCAAGGCCGGCCGGATCGATAAGTCGAACTCAGCAACGCGGGTGGAGAGCGAATATATAGAGAGAACAGCTCAGCGATATTACGCCGCCGCGCGCGTTTTTTTTTCCGTGCCGTTGAGAGACGATGGGAGTGGGGTTGGGTTTGTTTTTTTGCTCGCGCGTGTGTGAACGCCAAGAAGAAGGAGGTCGTTGGCAGGGAGGAGGAAAAGGAGGAGGAGGAGAAAAGATGCGCGTGGCGCCTGGTTTGGCCTAGTTGAGGTAACGGTGGATTTTTTTGGGGGAAGAAGGGGAAAAGGAGGATAGTGAGGTGAGATGTTGAGGGAGGGTAAATGTTTCGAAGTTGGGGAGTACGGTTGTACGAGATTTTATCGTTTGGAAGAATGAAGTGGATTTTTGTAGGGGTGATGGTTGTTGTATTAAATCTTATAGCGAAAAATGTATATGCAGTACAAAAAGTAGTTTGTGTACAACAATAATTTTACGTATACATAGAATAATACTTATCATGATTATTTACTTTCATTTTTTTGGATAAACTATATAAATATGGCTGTTTTATGTTATTATGCACTACTTACTATACAACATTTCAAGGCATCGTTTCCAATCACTTATACACCGAACCGCAATATTACACCAAGACGACGAAAGAATCTCGTTAGTCAAAAGATCTCAAAAATAACGAAGACTGACACACGCAGAGTGAGACGCACATTTAAAGACCAGCATATACGTCCGATCTAATTGCAAGCATGCGTATATACACGCGTTATGGTTCAAGGCCGAACGTCCGAGCTCGCACGTGTCGCTACGTGGTGTTATTGTATGTTTTATTTGCCTTCAATAATTCTATTAAGCCGCAGCTTTTTTCGGCCGGTAGAAGGAAGTCTTTTGTGAGAGAACTGAGATCGCGTGTCGAGGTGGCCTTGTGTTTTTTTCGTAAATTGTCGACAACGACGGGGACGATGATTTTTCGGTTGATGTGCGTAAATATATAATATAAAAGACTTGGAAAGTCGTATAATGAACGTGGAGTAATGATTGGGTATTTCGCGGTTTGTTATTAAATAGCGGTAGCTGTAGTTTTGTGTGTGTGTGTGTGTGTGTGTGTGTAAATGGTATATTGATTAAACAATATATGCATGAGTGTAAAGTTGATTTTTTGAAAGACTGTTTCGAAGGGCGTAGAAAGCATTACGAATTTGAATTCAATTTAAATTTTTCAATAGAGTTACATTATTTGATTAAAAAAAAGGATATTAATAATCAATATTCATTCAAATAAATGATTTTCTCTGAAGCCAACTTTTAGTTCAGTAATTTCAAAATTTATTAAAAATGTACAGTTCGAAATGAATGTTATTGAATTTTTATGAGTTACATTGCCTTTCTGAATTTTCAATTTTCAAAAAATGTCATGCAATCTTTCATCATTTTGATTTGGTAGCAGCTTCAAATTACACGAACAAACATTAAACTAAAATCGATGTCGATAATAGCCCACATCGTACCCCCACAAATCACCAAAACATCTATTACTATCGTTCAAAACCATTAATAACCATATCGAAATTCATCCACCCAACCATCAAATTCCCCATTCCCCATAAAAACTTATATCGCCCCTCTTCCTCCGCACACCATTAAACTTGAAAAAAAAAACAAACCATGGCGCCGGAATTCGCATCACTCGTCCCCCTCATATCCCCTATATCCTCTCATTTCCCTCCACTACCAAAAAAAAGCACGTATCCTCGAAAAGAAAGAAAAAAAGCGGAAAAACATCGTCGCATTCGTCTCTGCGCGTCGTTATTCACGCGTACGGGGGAGTTGGCTATTAATAGCCGAGACGACGCGGCACTCGCCGGAAGCACACGCTCGAAAATAACCCGGAAACGGCGCTGCTGCTGCTGCTACGCTGATGCTTGTTCCTCTCCCGCGACGCACGCGCGTATATACTATCGATGTGTAGGTATACATGTATGAGAGGAATGGGGGGATATACGTTATTATAAATTTTTGTTTGCTTTTTACATAATTGGCGATTACGCGTGGCATGTTGTAGACGATATATTGTGCTCCTCTTTTGTATACGATGCGAGGGTAATAATGCGGTGTTAAGTCCGCTCTCGTTGAATGGGAGATTGAAGCTTAAATTGTGTATTACGTGTACACCCGCATTATTTCGTTCATTATAGGGTCGTTCCAATTGAATGAGAGATTAATGATTTGTTGTCGTTGATTGTTGTAACGCGCTGCTTTGCGTTTTAATATATATATATAAATTACATTTGCTCAAGGACACATTTGGAAGGTACTTGAGCAAAACGCAATTCATATATTCTTTGTCAAGTTACAGTTCTTTTCAAGTGTTTCATCATGCGACTAAATCACGTTACGGACATAACTTTTGACGATAAAATTTGTGTTCTGATTTACTCTACCCATTAATATTAATCACGACACAGTTATTAGCTTTGTTTTTATTACTGTTAGTCATGGCTTATTTTGTGAAGGTAGTGTATATAAATGTAAAACATTGTGTACCGCAGTAATTAAAATTTTTTCGCTTCATTTTTTCCTCCGAACTTTTTTTTTCTTCCTTTTATGTAATTTAATAAAAATAATTGCATCCTTCGAAATAGGAAGTATGTTTTACAAATAATTAGAACCAAAGTGAAAAAGAACTGATGTTTTCTTTTAAAGTTAAATATAAAATTATATCTATACATTAATTATATATTTCATCATTAACATTTCTTTTAATAATCATATGAAAATGATAAATTACTATGGCAATAATTTGCATTTGCATTTTCTTCCCTCAATTCTCTCAAACTCCCAACTAACCACGCACTCTTATTTTCTTTCACAGGACTCGTTCAAACGACCAGACGAGTTAGCAGCTGAAACCTGGAAGAATCACATGCGTTGCAACAACTCCTTCGTCCACGAGATCTTCCAAGCTCAATTTCGTTCGAGTCTCACCTGTCCACTCTGCCAAAAGCAGTCCAACACCTTTGATCCTTTCCTCTGCGTATCAGTACCAGTACCTCAGGGTCAGCGTCAGATGAACCTCTTCGTCAACGTGCTCTATACTTCGCAGCAGCCCAGGCAAGTGCGCATCGGTGTGAGTGTCAGTCAGGCGGCTAACGTCAAGGAGCTTAGGGAGATACTCGCCAGTGATACCGGCATCGATGAGAATCATCTGCTTCTCACCGAAGTTCACGATGAAGGATTCCACAGGTTGGTATAATGCTATAGAGATTGTTGTAATTTAGGTGAAGGATGAGAGAGGGGATATAATATGTTGAGATGTTTACTTTTGCGTCGAAGCAGAATTATCGATTTTTCTTGTTATGGTGTGGGTGGGAGGAGGAATTGTTGCGTAAGAAAAATTAGTATTTGCTGGAAATGATGATAAGGGATACTACGGGGTTATTGTGTTGAAAATTGTTAGAGCTTTTTGTGATTCAGTATTTTTTTATGGAAAAAATGCTTGTTATTATTTTTTGCTGGGGAATAAATTGGACGGCAACAATTTTTCAATGAGAAACCAAGATATTTTTAACTCGAAAGAATTCAGTTTATTTGAAAGGCATTATGCTTTGTCCCAAAAAAAGTTTATTTTTACATTCATATAAAAGGACTTGTTACAGTTATAGATTTATTTAAAACATCTTACAATAATGAAAGAGAAATTCGAATAAAAGAGACCTGAAAATCGATTTTACATCGATGTTTATTTAAAACTTTACTGAATTTATGTAGAGTATAAATCTTCTGCTTAACAAGGCTTTATTGCTTGTTTACAATCGCTCGGGAATTTCTCCAATGCTCAATATCAAATACTTTTTATTAATTTCAAGAAAAGATATGTGCTTGCTCGAATTAACCGATAATTGTGAACGAAAAATAATATAAAAAAACATATAGTTTGATATTTTATTTTCCGTCGGGTTTAACAATGCCAACGCAATCGCTGAAAAAAATAGACCACATCAGTTCAACTTTGATATTGAATAAAGTGCATGAGTCATATTATTATTGCTGAATCATAAGCACTTTAGAAAAATACTCGTTTATCACTGACCAAACGCCTTTTCAAACAATGAAAGCTATTTCGAATGATGTAAACTTACGAGTATTTTTTTTTCGGTAAGACAATTCCGAAAGAAATAGAATTTGAGATTCGCTTGAAGACACTTTTGTGCTCGAAAACTCAATTTCAAGTTCTATATTTATAGGCAAATAAAATTAGAATGACTTTTCATCTGTTTTTCATGCAAAATTGATAAGCTTAAACCTTGTGGATTTTTCATGGAACTAGTAGCCGAAGGACTCATAAATTACAGGAAGTAGAAGCAATGAGCTGTAGGAATTAATGATTAAACAATGCTGAGATTTCGACAAATAAATTTCTGCGCATACCTTGTTATTGACAGTGATTAACCAGTAACATTATTGGTTGATAGCGTGTTCTGTGAAAAAAATATCCACTGTCTGGAGAACTTTGTACTTTCAATAATCTTAAAAATACAAAAAAATGTCTACTGAAGTATACTTTCACATATTTTATTATAATTAAATTATTTCAATAATCGTAAACACGTTAAATAAATCTACGCAATAATTTAAACCAAAAAAGAAAATATATCACTTGAAATATCAAAGGCTAATTCTTTAATCTCCTTCCAGGACGTTCTCGGACTGCCAGCCGATCTCGGTGATCGTGGAGAACGACCCACTCTATTGCATCGAGCTACCCCAGCTGAAGGAGCCTACAGAGCAGGCATACATCCTCCTCGTCTGGATCAACGTCCTCGTCAAAGGCGACCTACGCGAACGTTTCGGCAGCCCATACACGATGCAAGTATCACGCGAGACTTCGTACGAAGACTTGCAGAAACTTCTCCTAAAAGAGATGCACGCAACCCTCGCCGACGACGTCCTTACGTCCAGTCAAAGTCCTGGCCTGTTTAACATCAGGGTAGCCGATCCAGCTGCTACGCCTGTCCAAGACGAACATCCCTGCATTGACCCTTGCGTCGAACATCCCTTGTATACCGAGCAGATTGAGCAGGCACTCGCGTTGTGCGCCGATGATTCGGGACCTCAACACGTGAAGCTAATACTCGAGTGGGACGAGGCGACCAAATGCAATATCATTCAGGACGACTCGGATCAGATCGAGGAGCACGCGAGTGTCAAGCAGCTCAAGAGCAATTCTGAACTGGGTAAGTTTTTTTATAGTAAAATATATGCGTTGAATTAATCATCTTGACAGCTAGTGTTGCTACTACTTTATTTAATGTTAATTTGGTGGGAGGTCTGGTTATTCAGCGATAAATCATTTATTTTAAATAGTCATATTTTTAATTAACTAAAATTTTATAGAAGAAAATGCAGTTATATAAAAAATAAATTAAAAATTTAGTTAATAATAGTTAGCAAAAAGGTGTAATTGATTAAATTAACTTTATTTTAAGAATAATGTTTTAAATTTGTAGAGAAATTATAGGGTAAAACTTTTTTAAGTATTAAACTTTTGATTTTAATAATTTTTCAAGTTTAAGAAAAATAAGGTTCATGTTTTAGTACAGAGATTTAAGCCTCCTATCTGAGATTAAATCAAGACCAATAAGTAAAATTTAAGAATTTCATAAAATTATGAGGCTTTTACCCTCTTTTTATCTAAACAATCAATCTTTAGATTAGAACCATTCGCACAATAATTTCGCAATAACGCTTACAAAGAAAATTAAAAAGAATCATAAAATAAAAAATTCTTTTTTTTTACTACAGGCGGCATAGTGACTCTTGAAGAGTGCTTCAACCTTTACACTCGAGAGGAGACCCTAGGAATCGAGGACGCCTGGCACTGTCCTCACTGCAACCGTAAACAAGAGGTGAAGAAGAAGCTCGGCCTCTGGTCGTTGCCCGATATCCTAGTGATCCACCTAAAACGCTTCAGGCAACAGTCGAAGCAACGTTCGACTTCTAAACTCACGATGCTCGTTGACTTTCCGCTCTACGGTTTCGACATGACGCCTCATCTGGCGCGCAATGGCGTGCAGCTCAATCACGCGACGATGACAACGTCCGGGGGCCTCGGCTGGTCGCCACTCTGGAAAAAACCACGGCCGGAACAGACGCACATTCCTAAGTACGACGAGAACGTGTACGATTTGTACGCTATCTGCAACCATCATGGCCAGGATTTGCAGGTAAAGTGTTGAGGCGGTGTGCAAAATTTATTTGGTGATTGTTGATTTGATATCAATAGTAGTTTTATTATTAAAGAAATGTTAGAGCTTCTATAGAATTATCGCTTTACTTTTTTTTTATAATTATAATCAATAACCAAAGCGATCATTTTTTTAAATCTTAAAAAATAACAAATCAAAATAGGAAGAGATTTTATATAGAATTTTGTAATTATAGTCTCTGATAACATTCCCTTAATAAATTTTAATATATAGGTGATTTAATAGGCCTGTTAAGGTTTAACGCTTACCTTTTTAAGTAAATTTACCCTGTAGAAAACAGTACCCAATGCCATTATCTGAAATTCAAATTAAATTACATAATTACCTTACACAGGGTGGTCACTACACGGCGTTCTGTCGCAACCCCTACGACACGCAATGGTACTGCTTCGACGACACGCGAGTTGAGACGGTGAACGAGACGAATCTCGCAACCAACGCCGCCTATATACTCTTCTACCAAAATCGACGGCTAACGAGGAACTCGTCGACGGGCAACTCGTCCGCCGCTTCGACTTCATCGGCCGGCTCGGGACTTGACCACTGGGTGTCCAAAATGCCGCCATTCTCCTATAACAACAAGAACATCAATACGACGTTAACCGGCACTACCGGAGTTAATAACAACACGAACAACAATATGAGCAACAAACAGAGCAAATCCCAGGAAGCCTTGTGTCAAGATAAGGTGATAGAGGAGAAGAATATGAATAATTTTAACAGGGGATGCAGAAATTACTCGACGCTGCAGCCAGTTAAGCGCAGCACGACGAATCTAGACGACGAGGATTCTGTGTCGCTGAAACACGTCAGTACGGAGTACGATGATAACGAGGCACCGGTCAGGATTGAGTGGGTAAGGTTTGTTGTAATTATTTTTTTTATACATACTTTTTAGAAAAATGTTTTTTCTATATTGTTTGTAAATAATAATTATTTGTTATTTATTCTTGTTTTGCGGTGACATTTTTACTTAACCAACTTTCTCGATTTTCAGTCGTCGCCGAAGCCACCGCGGAGAACATCCTCGATCACTCTTACTCCTCACATAGCCTCGACGATCATGCAGAACGGCGTGCAGATAAGCGATCAGGAGTCTGCGGTGATCCACGAGTCTACTCTATAACGCACGATCTAAGGCCACGATCGGCCGTGGCTATGGTACGGCAACGGCGGTGACGGCAGCGCCGGTGAGCCATGGCTCGCGTTCTACAGTGCCTGGATTCAACGTGTGATGTGCTTGATGTGCGCGCGACGACAGCAGCGGCGTCGCTGTCGCCGGGACGATTATCCCTCATCTACGTTAGTCTGAGCCTGCGAAACTATTTCTCTTTCTCTCACTCTCTATCTGTCTATCTCTATTTTTTTTCTTTTTTCGTCGGGGCTATAGAACGAAAGCGCGAGAGAAAATGCTACTTTACCCACGGGGCGAGTGAATCGCTAGCTAAAACGTAAGGTTTCTTTTCTCGGAGTTTCGAAAGTTTTCATGTGTCAAGATTCTGAGTTTGTCGGTCTCCTGTTTTGTCGAATGATGTTGTGATGTATTAATTCATGCGTATGGTCGAGTTTATGTGCATCTCGGAAGATGATTAGTTATCATTGTGCAAAGTTTAATGTTAATGTGTGTCTTTATTTTATAAGCATTCTAGGAATGAATTTTGAAAGCTATTTTATTCGAGAAAGATTTATAAAATATTGTAAATATATTTGTCATGAATTTTGTATAATGATACATTATTTTATCCTTGAAGCATTTTAAATTTACGTAAGCTGAAATTTTTCACAGAATCAATAATTCCTTGCTGAATCGTCGAAACACCTAGTCGATAAACGTAAAATTGATGCATCTGCAAAAAACTTATTTTTAGGGAAAATAATGCAAAATTATTTCTGATTAATTTTTAGTATTATAAATTATTCGTTAGATGGGATGATTTACTTCGAAGATCGTTTAATATGTGATAATATTTAAAAAGAGTAAATTTATCATGCCGGCTAACTCTGTTGATAAAGTAGTGCTTTACGCTCCCGTAAGTAAAACATGGAAAAAGACATTTAGTGCGGCTAGAATTCTTCAACTTTCGACCGTTTCGCTGATTTGTATACAAATACTCTTTGATAAGGTGTATAAAGAAAAAAATAATCGTGATATGGAATTATGAAGACAAAATGAAAACAAAAAGAAGAAAATCGAAGATACAACGAGAGATCTCAAGAATTACGTGTTTCTTTTTCAATTTTGTTTTCTTTTTTTATCTCGAATTCCATAAGAATAGTAAGTCGATAGTTGAAAAGCCTGTCTTTTAAAGATAGAATTATATTCGAGGTATTAAACGAGCATTGTATTTATAGCATATTTGTATGATGTATGCGTGAAGTCTACATATATTAGCGAATGTAAGTTAAAAAACAACAATATAAAGTTAAGTGAAAACCGATAAAAGAAAATATATAGTTCATAAGTTATTTTCTGAGAGGGAAGTGTGTCGTCGAAGAGTTTATACATGTGGTAAAAGAAATCATTGTGAACCTTCTCGTTAATCATTTATCATTTGTAAGCATATACATAAAAATACATTTAAAACGCGTTCGATACAGTCGCCGACCGACGGAATTGATGGTTGGGAACCTTCTTTATGACTTTAAAATAATTTATTCTTAATTGGTTTAATTACAACTATAATAAGACGAGAACTTTTCAAATTTTCAAAGAAAATACTTTCAATTATTCTCGCGTTGAGTGGGGAAGTATAAATGCTAGTGACAATAAAGAAACTTTCGTGTTGTGTATTTGAATGTTAACGTGCATGGGATTTTTAAATGTTGGACGATATAATGATAATCATTTTTCCGAGGTTCCCATATAAAACTCAGTCCGTCGACGATTGCCGAGCCTTCGCTTAGAAGTAATATTTATATTGTATTTGTATCACCCACTAGTGGCCTTATCTCTCAATAACTGATATCGATGCATTAACACTCCCGCAATAATCCCCCTTCAATATTTACTAATTACTTTGTCAGCATTTTTTTTATTGCAGTTGAAAGTTTGCTTACCACTATTGTAAATCCAAATGAGACTTGTAATTCTTATAGACTTTTTAAAGATTTTTCCACACTTTCGAATACTAAAATGATAAAAACTGAGAAAACTAGCGTAACGAAAGACCAGAATCAATCTATATACGAATAGATAGAACTTTATGGTCGAATCCCCTCCGTTGCATAGCGTTTCTTTAATGCGAAAGAAATAACCTTTGATAGTTCGTGGTTATCGTGTACATTGCGAGAAGTACTTTTTGATCCCCTTCAATTTTCCAATCACCATTCCAAATCAAGCGTTTTTTGGTAACTTCGAAGATTAACAGAAAAAAATAACTGTGAAACACGATGAAAACCGAGATTGTCGAAAAATGCGATTGCGAGCGTGTGTAAAAGAAAAAGGGAAGAAGAAAAGCAAAGGAGTACAGGTACTTTAAGCGAAAAAAGTGTGACAAGAAATTTATATAAATATATATACGATTATAGCTAGCGAAAGATTTAAGTTATTTTAAAACAAAAAGAATATTTACAGCTAGTCACACGATTCGTGGAGACCAGGGGTTATAGCGAATGCACACCTACACACAGACACAGATACAACATTACGATTGTAGCGATTAACAAGGAAGAAGTACATAGCGAGATGAGGCAGAAGAATAAGAATGAATGAGAAGAGGAAGAAATAAGAATCAATTCGTCGAACTTTCGTCTGCTAATACTATTATTTTAGATATTATTACATTCTTTATATTTACGTCTAATGACTGAAAGGGATGATCATTTGTTTCTTATTATTACTATTATCATTATTCTTATTACCAATGATTTTGTTGAAATAAACACTACCATGTAACATGTCTATAAAAATATTGTATTATTTGTCAACCACATCCTCTTAATTTTAATTTTGTACACTATTACTATTTCGTGTAGTAATTAAATATCTATCTGTAATAAATATTTGTCAGTTACAAATCAGTTTCTTTTCGTTACAAACATCGTCGACAAAATATAACATCGCTTAAAAATTCCTTATTTCTCACAAATCTATTTTAAACGCTGCACAATGACGAGCCTACCAAAGAGCTCATAAATTTTCCAACGCACTACTTTCTTTCGTCTTTCTCTGTCTCGAACCATCGCCAGCCGATCTCAACGGGGAAAAAAATAAATGCAACAACAAGGACGTCTACGTCTGCAGCGCATGTAACGTGTATATATATATATATATATATAGCCACTTTGCATCTAATATTACTCTGAGAGGTTCTTTCTCGCTTGGCGCAGTTGCCGGATTTTTCTCCGGTACTACTCCTAGTTCTTCCTTATCCACTGCGGCTTACAGGCGTGCGTTCATTATCGCGTAATTTTGTTGATATATGAGGTGTAAGGATGGGACACAGGGCTTCTTCAATAAGCCATTCCAGCTAACGTGAACAATAAAAGTTTATTGACGACTTCAAAATAGCTCTCACTCTCTTTACAACTGCTCCTTGCAGAGGACGGCGGACGAGAGATCTCCCGCTTCGGCCGCTCGCTCACGCTAGCTTGCTACTCCCTATACGCGAGATGGCGCTGCGTATTCATTCTCTCTCATGCGCCAACATAAATGTACCTTATATTCTAACAAATTTACGGTAAGTGCGCATATACTGGCATCACAAAAGATGTATGTATATGCATCGTACATAAATTATAATTGCTACTAGTAAATCGCTGGGAAATAACGTATCGCGTGGCCTTGTCCGAGCTGGATGATAACGCAGCGAGAAATGCAAATGAGGGATGCGAGAAGCGAGTTTGATTTGTAATTATTTATGCGGCTTGTTAGCAGTGATGCGAAGTCTTTGGTTTTTAAGGGGAAAAAAGTAAATATATACGCGTATAAACGAGAGTATTGATATACGTAAGTACACTGTTATCGGTCGAGGGGTTGACGAGTGGCTGCGGGATTGTGATTTCTACTTTATCGACGATATTTATTCGTTTAAAACACTTGTAAACATTTCATAAAGCGTTGATTTATTTCCGTGTTTATTGTAATTTATAGCTACCTATATTTACTTTAAAAGAACAAATAAATATTGTATTTTGAAAAATAAAATTGCAAAATATTTAATTACATTCTTATTAAAATAACTATTCTACTTTCCTATAAATTTAAAAATCTTGATACCATCTTATCATAAACATAATATAATTTACCTCTATACGAAAGTTAAAAGAAATGACCCTAATTTTTTTCCCTAGAGCAACCCCAAAAACACTAAAAGAATACATATATCGACCACTTTTGACAGCACCAGCACCGCACGCTAACGCCACTTCCGAGCTTCTTCCCTATTCGTTTCCATCAAATCAAATCAGTTTTCACACACCCCAAAGCTCTCTCTCTCTCTCTCTCTCCCTCTCACCCTCTCTCTCCCCCCCCGCATATGTCGAAACCAGGATATACAGAACACTATATACGTGTGCACCAATCGCATCGAGCCGTTAAATTTCCTACAAAGGACGCAACGCAAACACACACATATACCTACTATACGGAGCCGTCGACCGACGATCTCCCGTCGAGTGCTAGAGTATAGTGGGCGCGTGCGCGATGATGACTAATGCAATCGTTTTCCGATGGTATCCATCCCGCGAGCGACAATCACGTATATAGGTTATATACACACACACACACACACACACACACACACACACACACACACACACACACACACACACACACACACACA
>JAYJLV010000027.1:3063767-3076998 GCA_036873485.1 Torymus texanus | reverse complement strand
TATATATATATATATATATATATATGAAAGTTTTTTCCCAGTGTATTTTAATTTGCTGAATTAAATTGGGTAAAGACGTAAATACTACGATAATTTTTTTTCGCCTTTTTGGTAAAAATATATGAAAATTTCTAGAGCTAAGGTACACAATGATAAGGTAATATGGGCGCGGTCATATTTGGACTCAGCACGCCGAAATGCATTTCCTTTTTTTTTATACCTGTGTGAAAGTAACCTTTTTCATAATCGAAATTCAATATTGATCTAAATGCTGCTCAGACAGTCTACATATTTTTTTAATGAAGAGGAAATATAAGATTGAAACTGAATTTAAATTGCTAATATTTGTTTTTATAAATACTTTATATGTATTGGAATTGAAATATTAAATCTTTATTTCAAACGGTTTATATTATTTATAGAATTGTTAAATCCTAAACTCACACAAAATAATTTTCTAAGTATATATTATAAGAGTTTGAAATTCATTAATAATTTTGTTTTTGTTTGTGTGTCTAAAACTTGTGCAACTTTTTTAACTTTCAAATAACAACTTTTTTTTATTAAAACGAACAATGAACCAATGGTTTCTTAGTTTTCAATCATATTTCTACTATTTTTATGCATTCCTTTTTGTTTTTATAAAGTCAATCGAAAGCAACATTTGATTCTGTGATATCATTATCAAAATATTAGAAAAGGACATCTATATATTTGTAAATTATGTGAGAGTTTTACATGTTTGTATCATACTTAATGTTGCGCTCGGTTTTCTATAGATAATTAAGATCTAGTCTAATATTTAATCATTTTAAGATGATTAATTAATTTAGCTTTACAGTTTTATATTTACACTATCAAACATAAAATTTTCAGATTTTACATCTTAATATAATCTTTACTAGTAAAAACATTTTGATAAGTATATTCAATTCAATGCTTTCAAACGCTATTAATGTTAATAGATTTTCAAGTAAAAAGTGATGTTTTTATATGTTGCGTGTTATTTGAATTTTATTTTTAGTTTCGTAAATTTTGAAGAGTACGCTGCCACTGTTTTTTCATTATTACCAATGTTACTGCTGGCTTCATTTCATATACATACATTCATTTCGCTGTTAATCATTGTTATTTAAGAAGCAGAACTGCTTATTGAATAAAAAAAACCTCATGCTTCGAATAATTGACATGCATTAAAAGTAATCAGTTCTATTTCTTTGATATTTAGTAGTGGTTTATGACGTTCGTTTCGTAAAAATATCGTGTCAATATTTATTGGTGTCAATGAGTCTGCGAGTTCTATTTTTTCACGTCATTAGAAAAAACTAGTGTGCTCGTTATTTTTTCAAAACATTATTCATTACATATAATCATGTCACTTGAGTGGTCTATAGGACCTACTTTTTTCTTCGATGTTGTTGCGAATGATTATTACAAGACAAAACATGTTTAGCGAAGTGCCGTTTTGTTTTCATTTCACGCAATTTTTTCTCACACTAACAATAAGAATTGAGAGACATTAACATTTACTTCCTCCTTCTAGTATGTAGAAAGCAATATTTATTACCGTTGTAGGTTTTATTATGGTGATGAACATTGTATAGTTATTTTCTTTAAATGAACTTATTTCTTTTTTTTTAAATCTCTATGAATATACTACTTAAATACAACTGCTTTGATTGAATTATCACGAAACTACATGTTCTAGTATATAGTAATATAGAAATTTTTCATTTCTCACAATTAGAGCTTAAAAAAACTTCACAAATAACTTTTTATATTCCATATCATATTATATATCAAAATACTAAAAATTCATCCGAATCGTTCACTCATCACCAAATATACCGCCTACAATCATCAAAACTTAGACAGTCATTCATATATATATAATACGCCAAGCAAAAGATACCAACCATATAAACTATCGCGCCCCATCTCTGTTAATGTTTGTAAAATATTGTCCGTTTGCAATCCACAGAGGTGGGGGCATTAACGGGAGCGGAGCAGGTGATCACAAGCCGAGTCAGCATAATCAGCCGACAAGCGGACGAGCTGACCATCGTGCCGGGCTCGGGGATCAGCCTGGCCAGTACGCGACTCTAAGCAAGCAGTGCAAGACCCTCGAGTCGAATGATTTCTACTGAGGGCACGCCCCCTCGGGACCGGGTAAGTCTTCGCGTCTTGCGTCTATGTTGTTCGACGTTGTCGTCTTGCGATATGGGCTCAGTTAGAGAAACCTTGCACGGCGAATAAGTAGGAGCTTAAGAAGACGATCTTTAGAGTGATATGGAATCTTGGCGCTTTAGGGGTAACTAGAACCGTTTTATTTAAGCTGGTTTCCTTAAAATCACGTATGCAAAGTAGCTATACGTTTTAGGAACGTGGAAGAGTTGAGAAAATAATGTAAATATAGTTAAATAAAATTTATAAATAGAAAAGAACTAATTTATTGAATAAAATATCATAGGTAAAATATGGAGATATTTCATGTACAAAAATTATATTATTTATTAAATTTTTTTATAGACTATCAAAATAATGTTATTTGCAGTTAAAATTGGATCTCCTTTCAATGTTGTTGAAAATTAAAACGTCAGTTTCTCTTTGTAACAACACCCGTTTGATGAAGCTAAACTGGCTTTTTTGATTTTACGTAGTTGCCATGTAATTAAATGAAATTCACTCATTATATATCTCAAAGATTTCTAAGAATCTAAAGCCTCAACGTAAAGAATAAGTTATGCATTAACATCACAAGATAAATTACTGGAAAACCGAGAATTAACTAAAGTTTTAATTAGTTCTTGTATTATAATGTTATAATAACATAAAATAACTTATTTACTTTACAATATTATTCGAGGTACATTATAGTATGACAGTTTCGCAGAATATTGCAAAACATAAAAGCTGATAAACAAATTCCCTTTGAATTTCAAATGCCTTATTAATACTGTTCAAACGATTCGAGCAATGAAATTCCTTCCTCACTAACCATTGCCGTTAAACAGCAAGTAATAAATCGTGCAAATTTTCCTTACAGGAAGAGATCCGCCATGGACGCCGAGCGTAGCTTCGTTCACAGGTGGTAGCCTGTCGCACAACTCGCACGGCAGCATAAGTGGGCCGCAGCACCTGGCCACCTTCCAAGACTCGCGCAAGACCCAAACCCTCGACCCCAAGAACCTGGCCAACCTGAAGCGTGGCCCCGCCTCAGCCTGGAACCATCAGGCGGGTCGGCCTCTGCCCAACCCTAACGGCACTAGCAGCGTACCCAACAACAGCTGGGAAATCGAGTCGCGCTCGCAGACGAACATGAATCAATTCCGTTCGCTCGTGCGCAACAAGGCCGGGCCCGGCAGTGTACGTATCCAGGATCAGCACCAGCAGTCTGTTGGCCAGCAGCAGCAGCAGTCGATGCAGGACCAAGTGCGCACTCTCGATCGTAATTTCTCGCGATCGGCGCATAGCAACGGCTATGATGGCAGTCACGCGCCGTCGGTCGTAGGTAACAGCACCAGCAGCACCGTACCAAACATGTATGGTACCTACAATCGCCGACATGACAAGCACCAGCATCAGCATCAACAGCAGCAGCAGGTCTCAACGCTCAGTCAAGTGCAGGGCAGCGATCCGAATCTCTACGCTGTTACGGAGCTATAATCTCGTGGCCAAGGTACGGGTAGTTTGAGGGAAAATGGAATGCCGTGGCCGTCGGACGTTGCGCGATTTTCGTCTAGTTTTACTCTTCCAGACGTTTGTCTTTTAAATAAGTTGCCGTCAATCTAAATTTTGTAGATTTGTATTAAGAATTTATACTGGTACTGATGAAGGCAGAATTCTAGGCAAAATTGACATGAATTTAACCATGTTTTTTGTTCGATATGACTCGTTATCGAAATTTTAATAAATCGACGATTAGATAAAGATTTATTACTTGTTTTTATTCGTATATAAGTTACGAAGTTAAAAAACAAACGTATTAAACGTCTGGAAACGGTAAAATTTTTTTTGACATTGTATAAATCTGTAGCAAGTGCACTGAAATACGTCTTCCTCTCGTGCTTGTGAAAAGGTTTTTTTAAATATTAAGTTATTCAAAGACGTATTTTCGACTGTATCTTGTAATTCATGAAAATTGTTACATGAATTCTCAGTATAAAGTAATTAATAGCAAGATTTTATTCACGCAATAGATCTAAATACTTCAAACTTTGAAGTTAACAATATGTATATATTATACATATTATATGTATACATACATATTATAATATTACCGTGCATTTGGAATTTTTGTATCGATTTACACGTGCAAACAGATTATTTATACAATGTCATTGTGCTCACCGTAAAATGCAGTTGAGAAAGAATAATCGCGCAACAATGACACGAAAAAAAGGAAAAAATCCAAAAAAAGACGTCTTACTTATACGTATAAACAGAGTTCTTGCGTTAAAGTATCTGTGCGTTCAGTTGGCGATGGTGGCAGGTGAAGGGGCTTGAGAATTTTTTCCTTTAGTTCAACGCGATAAGTGTATCGAGCGAGCGAGAAACCAAAGAAAGAAAAGAGGGGGCGTTTAAGACCTCGGAAATCGAAGAAGCAAAAAAGAAAACAAAGCGTAAGGGAGAACCCTTGAAGCCTAAGAGATGTTCATCGAATAGGAAGAAAAAGGGAGTAGTTTCGGAAATTTGATCGAAGATTTACTAGGCGTATTACACGTATATCGATTGTATTTGTATATCATGTACAGTGGCCATGATAGAGTTTGTTTATCTATTTTGTCCTATTACCCTTACGCGTATGCATTTATTATAGTTTATTAAGATAATAATAATGGAAGAAAAATGTATTTTAGTATTTTGACACTTCAAAATTACCTACGTTTTGTATCTTTAACATACTTTACGTATCTATTACTGAAGCATCATTCAGAATAATTTATTTTATGTTTCCTTTCAATCCATATAATATTATTCAATGTAATGAAAATATTAATTTTGAATTAGCTTCGAGATTAGTGATTTAAAGTGTCAAAATACTGCTATCTATGTACTTCCCTAAAAAAACTTAGCGATATTTAAGTTTTGTAAATGAATTTTTCGTTTTATATTGGTGTATCCAATGTGTTTAACACCAGATCGTTTGATAAAAACGGCGTTTTGTTACGATTATTCTTTTGTAAGAATATTTTTTTCTAACGCAAAGATAAAATAAGCACAACATAAAAATTAAGTGCTTAGTGGCACACGTTTTGATGTTCATTTCCCGCGTGAAAGATAGAAAGAAGACCGTTAACGATTGAAAATCCACGTGAGAGGAATACCAGAAGACACTTTTTTATACAGTCGTTTTACACTTTAATAATGAAAAAAAGAAACAAATGCGCGATTTGATAAAAATAAGCGTACCAGCACATAACACACATACACAAATCACTTTCTGTTAAAAGTTCGAAGCATTTATAAGGATTATTTATACCGAAGTTATTGTAATAACGCAGCCAAGAGTTACCGCACGATATAAAGACGTTACACGAGTGATAGGGGGAGTAATTTATTACATTCAATTTATATAAGACTTTTTTGAAGTGTAAGAAAAAATGTAACAAGGAAAAAATACGAAAAAAAAAACAATCTATTTCAAAGTACTGCCGTTCCTTGCGTGAACACCCGTCTTAAGTACAACGCCCGAACCGGCTAACCTTATTTTACAATTATTTCTTCTTTTTCACAATTTATTGATGGAAGATTATTACAAAATGACGATAATAATTGTAACGGTAGAGGATAACCGGCTAATTGACTTTTACGAAACAAAAAAGCGATAGCGACAAGCAAACGAAAACGATATACCTTTCAAGGTTTCATTCCATAAGATGTGCGTTTATCTTGAAAGGTTTCGAAAAGTATCTCCTAAAATGTATATTGTTAATTTTATATTAGAGATTACATCATAGAAAAAACATTGTATAAGTTTGTTTCTTTTTCCTTCTTTGTAATTTAGAATAAAAGTTTATTCTAATCTGATAAGTATATTATATGTGAAAGATAGGAGAGATTTTGTATAAAAGAAGAATTATTTAAATAAAATTTTTTTTTGTCTGAATAAACAATAACTTTTTCCATTCTCCAAAATTCACACTCGCATTTACGCGAAAGGAAAATATAAAATTAACAATTAAATAGTGTAGTTATGCATTGATTTGTCGAGACTGGTCGATGGTGACACAGAGGAAAAATAAAGAAAATTTGAAAAAAAAACATACCGTGGGACCTAATGAATTCATCCAATGGTTGTAATAGACAGACAGCAATGAAAAATAAAATAATAACAAGACTTTGCAACGAAAAATCACTTAACCACTTTTCCAATTTCACACATACATCACTCGGCCGACCTGTACATATACGTAACGAAAAAAAATAGTGCATAAACGTAATAAGATTATGGGGTAAATGTGTAAAGTGTGATACTCTTTATTATAAATGTCGCAAGGGTCATGCTCACAAATACTGTCAAGAAAGAAAAAGATTATGTTTGACCCTACCCTTTAACCAGGGGCCGAAACACACGATTTCACGAATTGAAGTTTCTTTTTCTTTCTCCTTTTTCGCTTTTTTTTGTGCAAGTCGAAGTATTTTATATTTATTACTTTATCTAAAGTTTAAGTATGCCTACCGTAAGCTGTCGATGAAACTTCTATGATAAAGAAATGATTACTGCCAAATATTTTACGGTTAAACTTTTTGAATTTTATATTTTTTAATTTGCAAGCTTTAAAAATCTTGAAATGTATTTAAATTATGAGAAAACTTTTATTTTGATAATATAATAGTTGATTTAAATTTTCTTCTATTTTACAACTGTTTTTTTTTTTTTTACAAATTCAGATTATCTTTACATTAATCTTTACAGGATTGAAAAATTTGTTAATAATAGATTCATTTCAGTGAAAAAGGAAGTGGTTTTCGACACAAACGGAGGAGAAATAGTTTGATCGTGAGGTAAACCTACTCGATATGTACATAATTGTAATATTTATTAAAAGACGAAGTATAGCGCGTAGACGAATGCAATCGCATCTTTAGATAAGTTTATAAAGATATTAGTTTAAGCCAACAGGACCGAAAATGAAGTGCGAAATTATTAATTAATGAACACGCAAGAGTTTGATCGATCTAAATATGATTATGATCCGGCACGTTGATCTGATGGAATTAATAGTGTCCTAGTCAGTATATAATTGCGTAAATTTGTCGTGAGATCGATGGAAAAGAATAAAAAGAAACGTAACTAACAGATTCTTGCCAAAATTGTTTGCCGTGTGTCTTTTTGAAAATGCAAGCGAACAACAAAAAAATTCATTACTTACATCTTTCAATTGATTAACAATCATTTTAAAAGAGTTTTATAAATTATGTCAATTTAATAATGTGCGAAATAATTAACAAACTAAATATTTCCAAGTCTTTCGTTCACATGCATTTTTAAGCTATATTGTGATTGAAAAAATAGGTATGAAGGGTGGAAAAAAAAATACGATGATGAAGACAAATCTACACTTTCTCATATAATCATATTACTATGCTACTATAAATAGTTATTCCTACGACTTACCGAGGAATCTTTGTTAGACGACGGTTGACGCCGATGCGTTCAGAATTTTTTATTTCTAGATCGTACGATCATAAAATAATGAAACCCAATAAAAAAAATACCTACACCGACGATTATCTCGTTGAATCGCATGCAGTTCGATACAGTTGACAATTTTCACTTTTATATGAATTACACAGACAGTAATGTTGTTTCATTACTGGAAGGTCTTTCACGTACGAAAACTTTTAGTAGTAGTCGTATAAAAATTATCGTTGACAATTAGTTATTATCTAAGTACGTTTAAGCGTTATGGATTAATTAATATCGAAGTCATAATTGTTCGTAAAAAACCTTTTCGACATTTCGATTTTTATAAACGTTTTTCACCTGTACAAATATATACCTGACACTGCCAATATAATGAAGAAGCTCGTGTTTACCTCATAATACCTTATTGTTTCGAACTGGATGTAATTCTTGATTGAAAATAAAACGTAGTTGAAAAAATAATAGGAATGTTTTTCCTGTAATGACGAAGACTGCCACGAGAGTTGCACAAACGGGATCAACACACACACACACACACACACACTCACACATACGTACACATCCAACCGTATAATTAATACATGCATATTACAGACATACAAGACAGAAGACGCGAATCCGAGAGAAAATGAGTAAATAAATAACTGTGTAAACGAAACCCCTCAAGAGACGTATAGAAAAAATAATATCGCAGCATAATGATGATGATGATGATGATGATGATGATGATGATGATGAGACCATAAAGGGATCGCAATGAGTTTAACTGTTTCGTATATAGAGGGAACGAGGAGTGGAAAATCACGTACGGATTTATAAATAAATGATATATTATGTATAAACGACGTATGATAGCGTGGTACGAATATGTTTCTGTACATCTTTGTGCACTTACGAAGCGTGTATGGTCATGTATTTGCTGTTGCATTGTGTCTCGATGGAAATGTCTATGATGGCTGCGAAAAGTTGTGAGAGATGACTAGTATGCGTGTAAATCGTCACTTTTTTTTACCTGTGTCCATTACGATTTTAGAATTTTTTAATGATTTTGTATCTGTTACTTTGATGTGTCACGCTCATAATAGAGAAATGACATTTTGAATATGTAAATACCCATGAATATTTACAAAAACCTTTTATAATAGGTATGATGTTTATGGTATTATCTAGACCGACAATATGAGATCAGACAATTCGTTAATTTTTTTTTTTATTAAGGATGTAAGTTTCATAAAATCACATTACAATTGTATACGTAATTTTTAATACTTTTGTCACATTTTACGAGAATTCATGATAATTTACAATTTTTCACGCATGATATTCATTTTCATCAGACCAATTCATTCTTTCATGTATAATTATTTATTTAAACATATAATAATTTCCCTGGTCGACATTGTTGGATTCTTAATAAAAGTAAATAAATTATTAAATAAATAATTATGGTAAAAAAAGGAGAGGAAAAATAAGCACGTAGTAACGATTGTTGGCGAAAACTTTATTCCCGGATAATTTGTCAATTTGCATAACAGCGAAGAAACGTTTATGAACGTCGTCTCGAGTCACCTTTTCCACCTAGTACAAAACAATACATAAGTACACCTATACCACATTCGGTTCGTTCTTACCCACCGTTTAATATACATGTGATGATGACGAGGAGATTGAAAGAATTACGAAAAGGAAAAAAAGAATAAACAGGAGCAAGTATATAAAGAATGAATGTTAATCAGTAAAAATAAACGATGCGAATTGAAGAGTACGAGGGGAGTGTGAATTTCTTACATATTTAATTGATTTAAAAAAGAAAAACGAGAAATAATAAAAAACTAAAATAAAAAATGCGTGGCAAATGAGTTTGAAATTCGTGCCTGAATTTGGCCTACACACATATATACTTAGTGTGCGTTATCCGATACACTCTTCGATCGTATATATACCATTTCGTGCTCGTTTCGCTGAAATTTATACGGAATATGCAAAAGTGCGCGCGCGCGAGTAAGAGAGCTTATAGCTGTGAGGATACGTTTTCTTTTTTTCGTTCCGCGAGTGAATGACAGTGATTCCTTCGTTCATTATATATGAGTTTTTTGTCAGGGAGAAAGAGAGAGAAAGAGAGGGAGAGAAAGATTTACTTATTACACAGTGTTTATCTGCCATACTTCGACCTTTATTCCTCATACTGTAATATTATACATGAATATTATGAGAAGAGAAACTAATAAATGAGAAAAAATGACAAAAATGTTTTATTGTGTTTGTGTTCATTTATTTATGACAAAAATTAATTTTAGTTTTGCGTTTTATAATCTTTCTTATATTTTATATTTGCATCCAGTACAAACATAAATATTATACAATAATTTCACAAAAATATATCAAAACGATTGAAAATTTTGGAGGTTTTATAAGTTGATTTCCTACAAATAGATAAAAATGTATTTC
The DNA here is from genome assembly GCA_036873485.1 of Torymus texanus. Classification (NCBI taxonomy): domain Eukaryota; kingdom Metazoa; phylum Arthropoda; class Insecta; order Hymenoptera; family Torymidae; genus Torymus; species Torymus texanus. Next base: position 3,066,899 of record JAYJLV010000027.1, on the reverse strand, counting down.
TATAAGAAAAGATTTTTTAACTCGAAACCGAAATCTTCGAAATCTTTATTTAAGAACGAGCTAATATTTTGATTAAAAAAAAAGTCTAAAAGTTATAAAAGATGCATCTTTATTTATAAAAATTGTTTAGACAAAGACAAATCAAACATATTATTTATATTTTTGTAGTTGATTTATGACCTTTATGACATTTTTATGCCATTATTTTTACAAAAACGCATCCGCGCACTATGTGTAATAGCGTACAGCACACTATAAACATAAGAAATAATACGTTTAATATATTGAGAATGTTATAATTCATAAAATTTTATTCTCTAATAGACACTGCGACCATGAAAACGAAGGCTCCTGGAAATATTGCAATGGTAAACGAGCTCATTTTTTCGTTAGTATCGTAGAGCTATAATAATTAAACAATAAATAGAAACGAGATGGTAAATCAGCCTTCTCTTTTTTTGTTTTACAGCTGCTTTGATTATTATGCCTGACTAACTAGTTTGTTTACTATAAGTAACAATTTATAATTAGCCATGGTCCTGAGTATAATTACGTAGGTGGTTGGTCCGCGTACGAAAGTTTCAGAGTAGTAGTTTACACATCAGCACTCGTCAATCGATCTAAAAAAATTGTTATTTTCTTTTTATTTTAAATTGTTTTTACAACTAATTAAATATTTTTTTTAATCTTTGCTTATAACTGCTATGAGGAGGGATTTGTTAAAAAATATTACAGTTTCCATCAGAGGGAAAAAATGAACCGCGACTATGCTTGCGTCTTGTTTTGCTATGAAACAAAATTTTGTAATAAATAGTATTCTGAAAAATTATAAAAATACTATTGTTTCATATATCTTCGTTATTCTACCACCATTTTATTATATGTTTCATGCCAAAACAAATTGTTTTGCAGCTACGTAGAAGATGATTGCTACTTTATAGATGTATATATAGTGATTCACTGTAGTCTCTACACGAGATGAGCGTTCGATCAGCTGCTTTCATTGTAGTGGCCGGTATTGCCGAAGTTTGTTTAACCATCATTGCTGCGATATAATAATTATTATATTGTCCCGTATATCTTTATTCGTTTATCAGTAATCAGTATATAGAGATATCAATATATGGACAAGAATATGATATGACGATAGATACGCGTCATTGCCATTTACTAATCGTTGCAAAAGAATATTATCTTTCTTTATTCGGAGTAATATAATAATCGTGTTCGATTATCAGCATTGTGGCCTCTACGCTGCTGTCGCCGCACGTGCTTCGCATTCCCGTGCAATGGATCCTCATTCAGTAAGTAAGCCAGGAGAGGGCAGTGCGGAGTATAAACTGTGGGGATCCTTAGCCCACGTCTCCCAGTTCCAGGAATAGGAAGGGGGAGAGAGAAATGAGAGTCGTGTGTTAACGATAACGAGGAGGTTTATTGAAGAGAGGAGGTGTACAGCGGACGGACGTCCGCACGCTCATGAACTCGAGCAACGACTGCCGCTCGCAGGCGGCTTCTCGCTGGAGGCAACATGGCCGACTTCCCCCACTCTCACAGTTAGAGTGAGAGGGAAGATCGCAGTCCCTACAAAACACATAGTGTCACTCTAGGAGTGTCTTGACAAGACCCTCAGTTTTTACTGTTTGGCTGCGCCATATTCTGCCAAACTCTGTACTTAACCAATCATCAAGAGGCGTGTACACGCGTAAGTTGCAAACAATTTGTGTAGCTATAACCTCAAAATATGTTGTACAAACAAAATAAAAAGTGAGGAACGGTATTTTTTAATTTTGCAGTGTATGTAAATCACTCAATATATTTAGTCACGGTCATGCAATGCCTGGTTGCGCAGTTATTGGTTGCAAAAATAGTTCTGCAAAAAAAGTGAAAATGTGCACTTTTCCTAATAATCCAGAAATGCGAGCTGCATGGATTAAACAAATACAAAGACAGAACTGGAGTCCAACACGAAATTCAATGATATGTCAGGTACCTATATAAACTTCAAAAATGATTTTTCTAAATTTTAGAATTATTTTAGTAAATTTTCATGCAAATGTTTGTATAAATTTATACAATAAGTGATATAAGTAATTTTAATTCTTTTTTTAGTATCATTTTACAAATGATATGTGGTAAAAACCTAAGCAAGATGGTAAAATTAAATTGAAATGTAATGCGATGCCAACATTATTTGGAAAGGAGGTTACGCAAGCAAATTGGAACTTGAAAAAAGGTATATATAATCCTATGATGTTTTTTTTTTATGTACATTATTATAGTATAAAATATATGCATTAATTTTAGATATAAAGAAGGCATTAGAAACGCATACTCAACCATTAGAATATTCGCATCCATCAATTAAAGAAGTTGGAAAAAGTACATTAAATGAAAACAGTGAAAGTATGGAAATAAATGTCAATATCTTAGATGATAACAATGTACTATCGGTTAAAAAAGTTTGTACATTAAATAAGTCCTCTAGTACAAATCCAGGTGTTGATGTACAAAATTTGGATGTGAGCGAAGAAAATGAAAAGGTTGAAAATACGCAGGTGGATGCAAGTAATCTAAAATTTGTAAATAATGATAAAGCATTACAAAGTGAAGTATTTGCAGATCCTGAAAATGTAGAAGTTGCATTAGTAACAAACATTTCTGTGCAAAGTGATCTTGTGGACTTAAGTGAAAAAGTTAATGATAAAGATATTGAGCAATTAGATAGTGATATATCAGTTTTGGCTAAAGATTATTATAGTACAAATACGGTTAAAGGTGGATACATTGAGAAATTGAAAAAACTTGAAAAAGTATATGAAAAATCAAGAAGAATGAATCAAATATTAAAAAATAGACTGCACAACCAAAGAAAAAATTTCAAAAAAAAAATTAAAGAGCTTGAAAATCAAGTAAGTATTTATAAAGAGCACTCTGGGTATTTAAATAATTTTTTAAACAATGATCAATTAAAACTCTTATCAAAGACATACAAAAAAATGCCAGCATGGTGTGATGCTACTTTAATACATGCTTATCATCTAAAATTTGCATGTGAATATTCTGGTTATACTGAATTGATTCGACAAGGCTTTCCTTTACCATCGCTAAGAACATTGAGTCGTAAATTAGAAG
>JAYJLV010000027.1:3049326-3060381 GCA_036873485.1 Torymus texanus | reverse complement strand
CACACACACACACACACACACACACACACACACACACACACACACACACACACACACACACACACACACACACCGAGACGCGTACACTTGTACAATGACGAATTGTAAATTCCAATGGCGTTCCCTTAATCGAGCGATTTTTGATTGTGCGCTGCGTAAAAAAAAGAATACGACAATGATTCTCTCATGATCTATATACCGAATAAGTTGTCAAACTGTCAAACGCACACACCTCTGTCGAATACGAAAATGAAGAGGATGAAAAAATAAAGAAGTGTCCCCCCTGCCCTGGCGAACGTAGCTGCATGCCACATACACATTCACGAGCAAAGAGAGGAGAGGACGAAGGTGAAGATAATATTTAATAAAAACAAAAAGGACAAAAAAAACAAAATCTCGTTCAACTGTGCAATATGTGTAAAGTGATTATATCGAGTAGATCGTTCAATCGACCCTATATCCACTCATACACACACAAATCCCCGTCCGACGTATCTTCTCTCTCTTCCTCTCTTTCTCCCCCACCCCTCCGGCGTACCTATACCCTACTCCAGCGAAAGCCAATGCATTATCACGTGCTCTCCCACACCTTTTGACTCATTAATGATGCGACAAAAGGGAAATAAAGAAGAAAGAGAACAAAAAAACTCATGTCCTCGCGGACGCCTGCAAATATTCTATTTTAACAATTCATGTATTTGTGCTGTTCGTAAGGTTTAGAAATTTGATCAATAAAATGACCAACAATCTTACGTGGGCTTGTTAAGTTATTTGCCAACTATATGATATATATAAATATAAACATACATATACGCTTACGCCATTATTATTATTATTATTATACACCCTCTAATGCATGACGTCATTATTTTGTGTATGAAAATTCTGTACATATATTTAATTTAAACGAAATAAAAAAAAGAGCTCGTTTGCTACTTTTGTAAATATATTTCTCAATAAAGTTATACGAGTGATTCAAAATTCGTTCTATTCAAATCTTATTTTCTAAACAATTTACATAATATAATAATATACTTGTATATATTTTTTTTTATTATATTTTATATTACATTATCTTTTATATATTTATTATTATATATTGTTACAAAAAATTTCACCAACTTTTACTTTTTTTTATACAAATAACCGTATTAACCGCACACTAACCAATGTATAAAAGCAGCCTATACTCTTTACAAATCACCAAACTTTTCCTGTTACACTTTATTTACTGCGCATACATAAATATATCTACACACAAACCAAAACTGAACCCAATTCAGAACCAACACCATTTTTTTTTTCGCCAACGTAACGAAATTCCAAAGACAATTCAGTTGCTATATGTATATATACACAACTGCATATCGACAACACCTGTTCGAGTCCTGCGCAATTTTGCAGCGCGCGTGTGCGCAAGCCACGCTACGAAAGCTTATCGAGCGCTGACCCGGATGCACGCGGCCAATGGATGATGCATCGAAGCGAAGGAGAGTCTAAAGTCCACGTGTAGTGGTAATATACCTTGCGTATAACTGCTGTAATTTGGAAGATTTCTTTCTCGGTTTTTATGATCAAATTGTATGATTAAGGGTTGATGGTATATTCATAGATGCATATAATATATAGGTATAGAATTGCGTAAGAGATATATGCGTTATGTATCTGGTTATGACGTGAATTCACGTAAAAATAATGTGGATTCAGCATTAAACATTGCGAAGCCTGACACATATCTATACATACAAATATCGTCACATAATTGCTAATAGTGTCAGTGGGACAGTTCACCAGGGTCGCGAACTACACCGCGCGTAATTCGCTGGTGACCCGCACACACACTTTTTTTTCCAAACCCAATTATATATACTCTTTATCCAATCAATATATATATATATATATGCCAAAGTCTAGCTATATAGAACTTTCTCACGAAATCCAAATTTCCATTTGTTATTACACTATTATTTATACACACACAAATATATGTATACGAGTATATATAATGCATGCGTATATTTATTTATGCACCGAAACAAGATGATTCACCGCAATCTGTTTAGATAAGATATATCTTGCTTTGAAGTGTGTCTGCGTAAGTACGTCTGTGTAATATGTGTATATGTGTGTATCCTAAAGCCATCACATCGCTGCACGCACAAACGGCTTCATGTGCTGCTGCAGTGTCTTTGTGCGCCCAAGCGACACGCGATCATCCAAGAGAGACAGAGCTTTTGGTGCAAGCACGTGTGTGTGATGTCTTGTTGCTCCGATCTGAACTATAAAATATATAGAATAAAGGAACACATTATTGCTTCCGGAACGTTCCATTGTATTAAAATATAATTACAATAAATATTATACGTGTGTTATTTATTATCAGTCGCCGGTAAGATTTATTATTCTTATTTAATTCCTTATTTTTCCCTGTGACAAAGGACCGTGCAAGCTCGGATATACCATTGCATCTGTACACTCATTATATTATCTAAGTTCCTTCCACGTACGAGTGAGTAGGTCTCAAATTTTTTACGTGTACTTTCTTCATTTTAACCCTCCACCCTACCTCCAAACATACGACCGCATTCATATTCTACCGGCGTGACTGCACATATGATTAATAAATATACATAATCATTATCTTTCTCTCTCTTTCTCGCCGCGTTTAATCTCTATATACGCGCGGGGTCGAAGGTCGCGATTCGTCTGTCGTCGTTGGCGGTAGCATATACATATACCGTACGGTGGCAGTTGATCCAGCTGGTGGTACTATACTACTGTACACCTGAGTGTAGTATCGTTTGTACGTGTGTGAGAAGAGGATAGAAGAGAGGAGGAGAAAAAAGGATGGAGATACCGCCGAGAGGCGGAGGCCTCTTGGGTCTAGCTTGCCTGATTGACCCTATCGTTGCTATTGTACTTGCTGTTGTGGTTCTGCCTGCGTTGATGCTCAGTTATCCAGGTACGCTGAGGATATGTTATGGTGTGGAGGTTCGATTTTATGGAAATATTTGATGTACATATATTTTTATATAGATTATATCTGTACGATTATACGTACTCGGTAATTGTTATTAAAGAGTCATCTGAGTATATATGATTTTTTTTAATGAAAGTGTAAATTGTTAAATTAACGCGAAATTTCAGTAGAGTAGTATAACGAAAATTTTGTCGCTATAAGATAAATGCATATTCGGTTCAACGAACAATTCCATTATTTTTTTTCTTTTTATTAATTTAACGATTATACATTAAAATTACAATATATCGAGTACTGTAAAAACATTTCTTTGTTTACATTGTAATTATCACAGCATATATTCGATGTTTAAATACCCATCGATCGATATTATACGCCAATCGTCATGTAAAAACATCACAGCTGCAAAATATATATATCGCGCGATTTTAGTTCTCTCTCCACGATCAATCACTGCTAATATTAGAAGCCGATAAGCTTTTCCGCTTTTAACTGTATAACAACGAGCCACTTTTCCTATCCATCCACGATCTATAGGACATATATACTAAATAATTGAACCCAATATCACGAGAATTCCATCATAGCCTCTAAATGCTCTAACTCGTGATAACCACGCGACATGTCTGCAAGTACACTTATACTCTCTCTCTCTCTTTTTTTTCGACATTCGCTATCACACTCTTCTTCTTTTTTTTCCTTTTTCTTATTCCTACAACCACAACAGGTGGTTGCTGCTGCCTGTACCACTGCCGAATATTAATCCAACGACTCTTTCGCGTGATTCGAATACGAAAATATATAAAAGTCTCTCTTAGTTCTATATATATATACACACACACATAATGGTGGTATTCCTTATATCGAACAGTATGCCAATGGTCAAGAAAATGCTGGGGTCGACTGGTCAAGTGGAAGTATCCGCAATGCGTCGTCGTCGAGGAAAGTGGCACACGTAGTATATTGGACCAAGGAAGAAACCAAGTAATTATGTCACACGTTGTATTATATATATGTTGCACAATACGAGCTGTTTAGTGATTATCGATATATATGCGCTGTGGTTTCGATCAATTTTTAATGATTGATAAAATGAAGAGAGAGGCGACGGCAACGGAGGTTCGAGGACGGTTATCGGTGCTGAACGCGGAGTATACATAATATATCTTTTGACAGATACAGATGTGTTTTATAATTAAAAATTTACGATATCGAGGTATATAATGGTTATCGGTAGTGAGCTTGTTGCCGATCGTGTATGTATATATATTGGTATGGTGATTTTTGTAGGTAGACCTCGCGGTAGTTTTTGAGATTTAAATCGAGTATACGTACGAGGTGGAATTATATTTTGAGAAATTACAATACCTTGTTTGTGAAAGAAGAACATTTTTTATTATGAATACAATTTATTTTATCTACACGTGTTTTATAATTAATGGGTGTATAGTGGAGCACCAAGGAATATAAATAGGACGATGAGTTCAATTTACTTATTAAAGTAAAGGAGATTATTAAAACGTAAAATAACTTTGTCAGGATATATACAATATGGTGAGTCATCCGTGGATGTTACGGCGCTCCAAACCGTTTCACACCACCGCGCAAATACTTCTGTCTTTCGGGACTCTGAGCTTGCGTTCACACTTCTCACATACACGTTGCTGCTCCATTCTCGGTTATGGAGTACACAAAGAACTCGTGAAATTTTATATAAAAAAATAATCGTGGCTTTTTAAATGTCTACTACACGAGCTAATAAATCCTTAGAAATTGTAAAATAATATACGTTTAACTAAAAAAATAACATGAATATAGACCAATGACAGTAGTAAATAACTAAAGTATGTAAAACTACAACCGTAACCACTGCTTACCAACCAAACATTTTTATTTCCCATTCAACTTCAATTCGATTCATATAACCACTATGTTTAATCCCCACCAAAGGGTATCTACACACTGCTGGTCGAATGTCCATCCTTGGTAACCGAACACCTACGCAACCATTTGGTACACCTCGCAGGGGCACGTCCATTATTGCGACTTGCTCTGACAACGAAGTGTTACCGTTACGCCTGGCAGAAGCTCGATGAGTTCAGCGTGGATAATCATCTCATCATCGCACCGAGTTCGTTCAAAGGTCGGCCGATCACTGAGGCTAATATTCAGGTATTGATGAATTGTGCAATAAGTATATATGGGAGTTGAATGTGAGTGAGATGGATTTTTATGAAATGGATTTGTTACTTGTATTATAATTATTGTGAAGGGAACGAATATCGAAACGATATGATGAGAAACCATTTAATCATCTTTACGAATTTCGGTTGTGTAAGTTTGGTATCACTATTAAAAATGTAGAAATAAAATATAAATTGAAGGACTTCGGGGTAAGATGTATTTCGTACATTACTTGACATAAAATAATTCTTGGTGAATATACATTTTTTTGTACGCAAAGGTAGGCGAACGTATATGATGAAATTAACGCAAAAATATATTTTCGAAATTTCAAAAATGCGGATAAAAATTTTCGAAAAAAGGGTATTACCAAAAATTTTCAATTTGTACGTTACTTTTTTCCTCATATTACCTGATATAAAGAATAGAAAAATCAGGCTAAGAAGTGCCTTGAACAAAAAAAATGAAAAAGGAACGTATTATTCACGTAGATTTCGTCATAATACGCAAACTTACGCTTTTGCGTGCAACTTTAACAGAATCGGACGGTATTCATTTCTATAAAAAAACCCTATTTGTTCGTCATTAACGTTTTGAAACCTCATTTCTTGCCATCCAACACGTACCACTCGTACAACCCCTAAACCTCACACTTCATCTCACTCCACAGGACTACGTAAGCGACGCTACATCAAAGTACCTCGCGACTACTCATTCCCCATGGCAAGTCCACGCGATCAGTGCCCAACCTGGTAACCGTATATACTGTCTCGTCCGTGTACATCATCTCCTTTTACATAAGGAACAACTAGCTCTTGGTGACTTTTTACCTCTTGAACGTGCACGATGGTCACCATTGACAGCATCTCGTTCCACCGACCTTTGCGATTCACCATTCGCTGATCTTTATTCGCCACCTGCGGCGTTGCCTAGGCTACATGAGAAGCTTACAGAAAGCTTTAGTAATGTGTGGAATGAATTTCTCTGTAACAACGATCCAACTGAGAGGCCAGAGATATTGAAGAAGAGGATCAGCCTGTGGCAGTGCGCTAAGATAGCAGTTATTGTCTGGTTTTCTACCGTTAAGGAGGTCACCAGGTGGGTATAGAGGGTGAAGGTAGATGAGAAGTGGTTTTTGGTTGGTATGGGTGTGGGTATATAGCACTTGATTTAGAAATGATTTTGTTGTGGGGTAAAGTATAATATAATGGTTTGTTAATTTAAGAATGTTTTTATTGATTTGGATGGTGCTGAAAACACGAAATAAATCATGGTAAATTGAAGATGAGAAATTCCTATTTTAATAAAGGAAAATTTTGTCAACTGAATGAATTATCCTATAGATATAATAGTAATTTATATGTTATAAATGAAATGATTATATAAATAATAATTATTTTAATTATGCTTGTAATTTAGTTTCAAAATTATAACTTCACAGAGTAAAAAAGAAGCCTATATGAATAATTTTAAACAACCATAAAAAAGTATATGAATCTAATCGGAAAAAAACCACCTGATTCGATGACAACCAATCTAACAAATAAACTTTACCCCTCATCATTACATTAACGCTGCAGGCAATACAGCCGCCGTGAGGGTCTAAGCTTCTACGACCTATGGCCAGCATACCTGCGAGAAGCGCGCAAACGTAACTTCACCTGGGCAGTGATGTTTCAAGCGCTACTCAACCTCCTCAATCCAGCTGAGATCCTGCGCACAACAGTGGCATGGCTTTGGTACCTGGCGATAACGGCGACGCTAAAGGCACCGATTCTACTGTGGCGGGAAATTCGAGCTGCTAGTTTGCTACATGAGCATCATTATTATCCCGATAGCCTTGTGTCGATTATGTCGTGTTATTTGCCGTTGATCTTTAGGGTGAGTTTATATGGAATTGTCTGGTTTATTTTGAGTTGTTATAATTGTCCATTTTCTTTTGTTATTTTAAATTTTTGCTATAATAAAAGTTGGTGCTTATTTTAACATCCACTGTGTATATTTAAAAGTAAATATTCGTGTAATAAAAATGTCTACGTAATTATATCATGTATAGGCATAGTAAAACTAGTAAATTTACTTTATCTACTGTATTATATATTATAAGGATCAAATATGCCTTGAATAAATCTTGGATTTTAAATATTAGAAATACACGGCACACATACGATAACAATTATCTGTATTATTAAATTTTTACTTTTTATATAAATGAAATTTTCTCATTTAACATATAATTAAAAAATAAAACAAGAATATTGTATGAATCCTCAACACCCAACAGGCAAGCCTAGAAGTGTTCTCCGCTCTTGCATTGGTCTTCAGCGCTCCATTCGCTATAATCGAGGAACTATACCGTCGTCGTAGCAGTGCTGATTTCCGACCGGTACCACAAAGCGGACGGAAAGTCGTCGCCTGGTCCGATGAGATCGAACTCGGCCTGCTGCGCAACATATCCGCGGTTAGCGGTGCTAGTGACGCTGAAATTCTACTGGCTGCAGCTGTTGATTCGTTGAAGGAATTCTTCAGGTACGTAGAAAAGCGTGCGTAAATGTTGTCGTAAATTATTGTTGCTGTACAGTGTTGAAGTTTTAATTTAGTGATTGATGTTACGTTGCATAATTTCGGAGGATATAGCCTATATATTGTTAATTACCCAATAGTTCTTTTTCTATTACTATATATAAGTATTTTTTTTTTTTAAATACCCCAGAAATTTCTTTTAATTCTAAGAAATGGTTTCGTGCTTAAAACAAAAGAGAACAAAAAAATTAAATGAAATAGTCATAAACTTGATTGAGAAGAAAAATTGAGAATACAATTTTAATATTAATCTAGTATAAAATAAATCCAGGTTATCAGATCAGCCAATCCCGGAGGAAGTTCTAGCCACTGCCAAATTCACTAGTCAACGGGCTCTCTACGTAAGCGATTGCGAGCCGAAAGGTCTACTGTGTCTGGCTTTACCCACACGGACGCCTTTATTCGAAGACGACCTTGTTGAGATACTTCAGGTAAATATTATATACTATAACAACCCTATTTATTAATTCCTTAATTAAAACTACTATAGATATACTTTTTTCACAGGTTGTTCAAAGAAACATTCAGGACGCTCGTAAGAAACAATGTGCTATTTACGCTCTAACAGCGGCAGAAACAGCTTCGGGATTGCTCACATCATGCTTGCCGTCTATTTTACTCAAGGTTGCGTTGAATCATCTTACCAGACGTTATTCTATAATGGTGACGCATGTGGATGGGGATCTGCCGGTCGAAGGGGTGAGGTCGGCGGTGTTTTGGAAACCGCCTCAAGGCAACTGCAGTGAGTATAGACCTTTTTTTGTTGTATGTGGATAGAGAAAATTGTTGATTTTTTATATAGAGGTATGTTCGGTTAACTTTTTAATTATATATACAAATTTACAATGGATAGGCGGGACGGAAAAGTTTTTTTTTATTGATTTCGGTATGTAAGAAAATAGAAAACCAAAAACAAACTTTCATGGGTATTCTAAAAATTATCGATAAATTTTTTGTTTATTAATAATTTAAAACTAAACAAACATATAAATAAATAACGTATAATTTACAGTTAACTTTATCGTATAAACCATATAATAAACCGTACATACCGACGCTGCTATACGAAAAAATTCGCCACATGCATCACACCGAAAGCATTTCTATACCTGCACTTCTCTTTCCATTTTCGTATCCTCCTATACCTATGCACCAGGCGTTCTTTCTCACATCATTGCGCAACCCAGCGTCAAGGCGAAGGAACGGGTAAGTCCCAACGAGGCACAGCAAGCCAGGAGATCAGGAGTTTCGAGGAGTTCTTTGTATACCTGCCGTGAGGCCCCGGTTTCCTTTCTATAAGGCCCCACGCGCCGATATATATCCGCTGTAGGCGTATGTATATATATATACCTGCTTTCTTTCTCTCTCTCTTTCTCTCTCGCTCTCTTGCTATGCGGTGATCGTCTGTTGCACGGGACTGTCGTAGCAACCCGGGCAGAATTTAAAGCGGATGGATCGTCTAGCATATATATATATATATATATATATATATATATATATATATATATATATAAAGGCTGAGCTGTGGCTCTGTATGTGTGTGTGGATGTCTAGTGGCTTTTTATCGAAGGAGATTTTAAAGTAGATGGATAATACGGTGGTTTTAATGAAATGAAGAATTTTTTGCAAAATGGTTTTTTTTTCGTTGGAGTTTAAAAGGTATGATGATGAGGGTAATTTTGTTATGAATATAGTTATAAATAAAATAGCGGTTAAGCTGATAAAAATACTTTATTTTAATAATATGATAAAAAAATTTATGTAATTTTAAAGGTATAATATAAAAATATCGAGGCAATGTGCGTTTTATATTCAATGGATACGAATTGTTTATGATTCTATATAGATATAGTTTAGCAACATTAAACTTTTACGTTTTAGCTCCGATGATTAAAGATGAATTTTATTTAATAGTATACTTTTATTGTATATTATATATTGGTTATAATGCAAAATAATAAGAATGATATTAATATATATTTAAACATTTTTACAAAATCAAGAAACTCTATATCGTTCTTAAAGAGGACGAACCACGGACGAAACCTTAATCGTCCTTAAAGCTGCTATACTCTTACTTCCACCTCTAAACTATAAAATTCATACAAAAAATCCCACACGAAAAATTAAAAAATCTCCCACTCTTAATTATTTCCAGGCCTCTCGATGACACTCCACAGGCACGGCGATTCAGTTCGTTTAGGAGTAATGGGCGACGCAATGATCGGTCCCCAACATGCCGCCATAGCTCGTGGTTTCCCAGGCAGTTTAACCAGACTCGCTTGTACCCTTGGCGTCCAGCAACCACAGCAGTCTCATCCGTTATCACAGCAACAGCAGCAGCAGCAGCAGCAGCAGCAGTCTACCCCTGAAATTCAGCAACCCCTAGATGAGGAGGAAGGTTCAAAGACCCCAACGACAACATCAGTAGTAGTAGTAGAACCGGTAGAGTTACCCGAGCTACCAACAACGGCTAGCTATTGATCCTGGGGGTGAGCTGCTGCTACTGCTGCTGCTATCTCCGTATACCCTGCGCCCGAGTGGAAGATAATTGCGCGAGAGAGCGGCGGCGGCTGTCCCGGTTGTGTGTTGTCACTGGCGAGGGGTGAGAGAGAGAGAGAGGGTTAAAGGGGTGTTGGATAGAGTATATGGGGAGTGAGAGAGAGAGAGAGAGAGAGAGAGAGAAGGTGGAGGAGAGTGGATTCAAGGGGATGGAGTGAAGAGATGGAGGTAGGGTGGTGTGCCGGTATGTTGGAATGAGGTGGCAGGGGCGGAGGGATATTGTTTTTTTATGGATATGTGCGGGTGGAAGTTGACAAAAGGTTGTGAGAAAATTTTAAATGTATAGGAGTTAAAAGTTACGATAAATTTTGTGAAGTTTGGGGTTCTCTCTCTTTCACTCTCTTGATGTTTTTCTAAAATTTTTAGAAACTTGTCAATGATAATTTAATTTCAGTCATGCAACGACAGACACCGGTACAGCAGAAATCTCGATTGCTCTGTTGGTTCTCTTTAAGAGAATGTCGGAGCCGATTACAGACCCCTATTATGGAATTTTCCTTACTTTAATTTGTTTTCATATTTTTAAAATTGACAATGTCTAAAAATGTTATTGAAAAACGTATGCTTAATACCCTCCTTTTTGAGATATCGGAGATTTGGATATGGTTTGAATGTGAAGCTGTAATGTGCAATTTTATATAATTTTAAGATAATCTTTATTAAAGAAACTTTTGGATTTGTTGTGACACGCAGAATAAAATTTCTGACAAAATGCAATTTTCTTTCTAACGTAAATTCACGAGTTT
>JAYJLV010000027.1:3039326-3044326 GCA_036873485.1 Torymus texanus | reverse complement strand
CATCGATTTTTTGTTTGTTATTTTCTTTCCCCTCTCGCGTATATATTTCTCGTCGATAGTGGAAGACTTTTGCCATTGAATTCAATTCGATTTAGCAAATGTTTTTTTCAATGTACGCGTAAAATTTGAAAACCTGTTTTTTTTTCTTCAACGAATACATACGCTTTCTTTTCTTTCTCTCTCTCTCTCTCTCTCTTTATCTCTTTCTCGTGAAGTTTCTCCTTACTCGTAATTACCAATACAGACTAACAGAAGGCAAAGGTCAAGTATCACCGTTTTCTCAAATTATATTATTATATATATTATATTATAATATTATTCATCGTACCGTAGATATATATATTCTCATTAACCTCTCATCATTATAATACCTCGTATTTTGAAAGTAGTTTATATAAGAGTTACTTATACGATTAGCAAAGACGATTTCTCGTTAAAATGATTGTTATTTTTTTTATCCTCGTAACTTTACAATGACCACAATTAACGCTTTCAATTAAAATTATTATATATATATTTATACACGACTTGGCGTCACGCACTCTACTAATATATACCTAGAAACAATTTTTTTTCGGCAACTCAGCTGGTAACTAATCTCTTCCCTCATCAATTTATTTTCATTATTATGTTTTTTTCGTAAAAATCACTCAACCATATCGGGTGATAACGCTCGACAGGATAGAATTAATCGTTTAAAACATTCTCACTATTTAAATAGTAACAGCTCTCGCGCGTGATCACATCATCATCATCACCATCGTAACGCAATATCAACTCTCTTCGCGCGTAAATATATGCATATTGCGCACTTGTCTCGACTCTTTCCTCGATTCGCCTATGGAAAATAAACGTGGAACGAGACAAATCTACCTATATAACCATTATACTAACGCAAGTATAATACCTGAGTAACGGCGTTACTCAGTCCCTGCTTCGTACCATCGAAACTAATACTGAAATCATCAAAATTCGCTTTTCTGACTATATCGCGTACACGATTATACGCGGCAACAAAAAAACTAAAAAAAAATCGTACGTACTTGAGTACCAGAGTTGCATGTGAACATTCACACCAAAAGATAATACTCCTCGCTCTTTTCCTCGCTCATTGCCTCTATCTAAACGTGTATATATTTTATTTGTATATATTACCGACCCTGCATGATCCTCGAAACGTCGTTTCGCCGGCAAACAATAGGCTCTCGTCGCACGATTTTGTTCTACTCGTTTAGCTTGCACGAAAGAAGAAACGAAACGTAAGCTATTACTGTATTTATATATAAGATCTAGTTCTAAGCCTTTTACATACATAGCTATAGTAACCCACGCGTTATTCATGTTCCTCACCCTCGTTTCTCGTTTCGCGCACACTATCGACAACAACAACCTCTGCTCGCCAACGACATCACCATACACACATCACACTCTCTCTCTCTCTCTCTCGTTTTCTCTACTACGCGGTACTCGCAGATTCTATCTAATGGACCCTGGGCTGACTGCACAATATATCCCTGCTTTAAGCGACACAATCGCGATCTCGCTCGATTTCTACGGGGCCGCTGCCCCAGATCTTTCGATTCTTTGTGTATGGTATCACTCCCATAAGCAGGCCTGATACAATTATCCAAGCACCAGCCATGATGAAGGATAAGTCCCATCGGCCAGTGACATCGAAGATCCAACCAGCGAGTGGTGGGCCGAGAAGGTTACCGATACCCTGGCAGAGAAGACTGAGACCGTAAGCGGTAGTGAAACGTTCGAGGGGTATTATCTCGACGAGGATGACAGGCGTGAAGCTGAAGTTACTGGCGAAGAAGAGACCAAAGCAGCAACAGGTTATCACGAGGGCGTAATCGCAGTGAGTGAAAATTGGCATGAGGATCGTGGAGATGCCGCAGGCGATCAGGCAGCAGGTGTAGGTTTTTGTCACGTTCATCCATGGTTGGTCGCCCGCCCAGCCGAGGCCGATCTGGAAATTTCAGATTGATATATTAGCGTTTTATTTATAGATTGTTTTATTTCATTTTTTATTCATTTATTTTTTTTCGTTAAACACCAGCCTGTTTGTACTCTCGTTCCAATGATTATCAATGACGAGGACAAACAAACATAAAATTCACTTAGTATGAAAAAAATTCTTTCTATTCATTAATTTTTAAGAATTTTTAGTATTTAAATGATATTAATTCTACACCGTAAAAGTGTATAAGTTAACTGTACGTTACGATATACATGTCGTTATGATATACATCTTCGCTTTTTTTCGTAAAATTATTTGTTTATTTACACGAAAAAAGTTCCAAAATAAACAAAAATTAATTTTAGAGTATTCCATTATAAGACCACAGCCACGTAGTCAAGAATCTATTGCAATCGCCCTACCATTCCAATAGTGTTGGTAATGCCGATGTAGCTGAGCAGATTGGCAGCTTTGGATTCAGGATAGCCCTGTCTCGTGAGGTGCTCGGCAAGATAGAAATAAGGCACGATGAACCAGGTGAAAAGCAGGATAGTCGACAGCGACAGAAGGAGAAAATGTAGTTCCGAGAACATCGAGAAGTCCATCATGCCTTTCAGTAAATCCACTAGCTCGCTGTACCATTTCTAAAGATATACAAGAAAATTGTTAAAGTTGGTGTGATGGGTAATTTTATAATTGATAATGTGAGAGTTTTTTAATAGGTGCGTAGGAATATTTTTCTCAAATTGTAATTCACAAAGTTATTTTTATGAAATAATTCTGTACTTTATTCAACAATTTATTTCTTCATATATATAATACGGCACTCTATCTTAATTTTGCATTAAAATTTATACACTAATTTTCCTTCTCTATCCAATAAAAATAAATTATTCATATCATTTCTGCTAATACAATTTCTTCATTAAAAATTTACAATAACAGAAACTATCAGTGCTTTTCTTTCAACTCTTTCAATAATCTTCTTACACCTTTTACCCAATTTTCCAAAACCCCCGAGAATTAACAACCGTCAAGAATAATTTCCCCACCTCTTCGTTCTCCTTGGCCAGCGTAGTCATGCTGTTCCGATAGATATTGGGACAACTGCTCGCCCTGAGTCTGTACTTGTGAAGATTGAGAACGGCGCCGCGGTACATCACCGAATTGCGGTGCACGCGTATATCTTTGAAGTAGTGGGTGTTGGTACTGAACTGACGACGTAGCCAGGGTAGCGAGTCAGTGCGCACAACGCCGACTGCACAGCCTGGTAGGTGGTGACGGGATACTGATTTCGCTCTCTCAGCCTCGGCGATCTGCAAAGGATAAATTTTTTTTTCATATTGTAACTTTATATAAAGTAAAATGATTCTTTACAATTGAAGTGAAAAAATGAATTTCAGAAAATTGTTCATTGAAATTGAAAGAATAAACGTAAAATGCATGTATTAAAAAATACTTCAAATTAAGTGCTAAGTTTGATTAAAAAATATTTAAAGAGAATACATTTTTTCCAATATTAAGAAAAGCACTTCTCATTCGGCTATTACGCTTAATTATAAAATTAAAGATACCAATTCAACAAGAAAAGATAACGTTGTACGATTTAATAATGACGAAAGTAGCATACTACTTTTTCAAAGTAGTATAATATTTTTTCAACAAATTAATATAATAGTATATTAATTTGTTGAAAAAATATTTTAGACAGACCACGTGAAACTTTTTTTTTCTCATTTTCTGGTAATGGCAGTTCTACGCATAAATTATTCAACGAGACATGCAGATGCGCGTCCGCGCGGAAAGATATAGACACAATGTGTGCAGCGAACGTGTAGGCAAAGAATCGATTCGAAAGTAGTTTATACCTGGTAAACATTCTTCAGTTTACCCTGCCAACACTCATGACACTCAGTAGCCTTCTTGATCACAAATGTAGAACGAATCGAACTTTTAATAAGCTGGTTATTAAAATAAAAATTGGAACGAGTTTTGTGCTACTTGAACTTTGATGACTCGGAAATAATTATGTTAAACGTGTTTTTTTTTACATTTTCCTATTCGAAAATAAACTTTTACAATCAGTTTTTGTAAAAAAAAAAAAAAAAAGAAGATATTATCAGTCGTATAATAAAACATTTTCAATAGAAAGAATGGAATAAGTAGCAAAATTATTATTAAGTACCTTTGTTAAATATGAAATATAGGTTTGTTAATTCAAAGTGAAATTCTTAGTAATTAATGTTTCTACCACATTCAGTAACTTTGTGCGGAAATGCAATACGAATTTTATAAGCTTTAAATAGAGAATTTCATTACTTTTTACTATCGCACGACAAAGCATAGTACACAATATTCTAAAGATTTTGATAAAATAATGAGACTTTGTCAATTTTTGTTTGATTCGCGATTTTTAAAGCTATTAATATTTGAATTGCACTTTTGCACAAATTTACTGAGCCGAAAAACTGTTAACTATTCTACATAATAGAATAGTTATATAGTTTTAACACTAAAAACTATCTTGGAGTAGGAACTGTATAGCCATAAAATCCTTAACTTGCATATTGTAAAGGAAATCAATAATTCAATGTTTAATGTTATTACATTATTATATCAAACAAGAAATTAAGCTAACATTATTTTATTTACACAATTTCTGACAAATTAAGTTGGCTTTAAAAAAATACTATTATAAATATGAACCTGTCGTTTTATTTTAGAATTTAAAGCTTATTTATAGATTGCTATATAAAAAAAAAGCCTGTACAATAAATTATTACAAAAAATAATTTTATAATGATTTATTTCTAAACAAAACCATTGACATATAGATAAGTATAAGCATGAAGTTACAGAGAGTTGCACAGAAAGAATTTTTTTCAAGTTCCTCGCACTACTCGCACGTCTTCTCCTCCCTATGCTGTAAGAGAATTTTTGTTTTCATTTAAAAATAAAAAACAGAGCCACTCAGAAAGCCCAACCTCCCATGCCCTGGTTACAGAGTAACCAGGGTGAACGATCATCGATGACTGGG
>JAYJLV010000027.1:3020650-3039226 GCA_036873485.1 Torymus texanus | reverse complement strand
TTGAAACACCTGTACAAACTGCTTTTACAGTGTTTCAAAATACGTACATTTAGGTTATTTCATATTTTTTTTTTTTTTAATCATTTAATATTACTAAATAGTACATTTCAAAGTCATTTCTAGTAAATAATATATAAGTTCACTTTAATAATAAATAAGTGATTGATTATTTACTATTTACACGTTTTAATTGGATGATAATTACAACCCCCCTCCAATTCGTTTCAATATAGGGGCGTTTACCTTATTCAGGTAATAGCATTTACCTATATAGGATTTACTATCGTAAATTTTTCTGGTGAAATAAATAAATAAATAAATAAATACTTACTAGATTGCTTTTTTTAATTGAAATCAGAACCATAGAGAATAAACATAGATAGGCAACTCCACTTTTATGGCGGCAGAACGCACGGCACGGCACGGCACGGCACCGCACGGCACGGCACGGAACGGATCTTTTGTGGACTACCACATTACCTTATACCTACCTTATGTGACTATATGAGGGTAGCCTATACTTTTCGTAGCGCGAGAAACGAAAATGGCCGCTACTGCAGCCGCGCTCGCTTGCGAGTGAGGAAAAGTTTCATTTTTGACCCCGCAAATGTTACCGCGTCGTCGTAAACATCGTCTCGACAACTGTCGCACATCTCGCCCTCATCGACCCTCTGTGAGGGTAGATATCACGCGTGCAGTGCACGAGTGAAAAAAAGATAAAGGTTACGTGTTTGGGGTGAGGGTGCAAAACACGGTGTACACATATACTGCTGTCCCCATCCGCGAACCATCTGAACTCGCGATAAAGTTATTTTACGTTTAAAGCTGAGTGCGATTGACATTCGTAAAAATGTCCGACGGAGAGGACGATTTTATGTGCGAGGAAGAGGAGGATTATGGTTTGGTAAGCTCGTTTTCCGTACTTTGTAGTAATTTCATTGATGCTTGGAAGTCGGCGTTTAGGTTAAGTCGTCAGTTGCGATATGAACACATACTTTTGTTCATTGTAGATACTTGCTATTTATTGCCAGTATCTGACTGTCTTTTAAACTAACATAACAATTTTTTTTAGGAATACTCGGAAGATTCAAATTCAGAACCAGATGTTGATTTGGAAAACCAATATTATAACAGTAAAGCATTAAAAGAAGATGATCCTAAAGCTGCGTTACAAAGTTTCCAAAAAGTTTTGGATTTGGAAGGAGGTGATAAAGGAGAATGGGGCTTCAAAGCTCTTAAACAAATGATTAAAATCAACTTTAAACTTGTAAGTAAATATTTTACTAAAAGTTAATGCGAAGTAGTAAATAATTCTTGGTATTGTAGCAAATTTTATCATAATATTATTAGAAGACCATTACCAATGATGTTTGATTATATTGTGGGTAATAGTTTCATTTTTTAATTTTGTTTCAAGATTTATTAATCATACTAAATGATACGATTTATAAATATATAGGAAATGCTATATTAATTTTAACAAGGTGCTAATATAATTATTATTTTTAAATACTTTATATTTTATTACAGAATAATTACAAAGAAATGATGACAAGGTATAAGCAATTACTTACATACATTAAAAGTGCTGTCACAAGGAATCATTCAGAAAAATCTATTAATTCCATTTTAGACTACATAAGTACATCGAAAAATGTTAGTATTTAATATAATTTAGATTTCACTATATATACTGTAACAAATTTTTAACAAATCGTAATATTTATTTCCTTTTAGATGGAATTGTTACAAGACTTTTATGAAACTACGTTAGATGCTTTAAAGGATGCTAAGAATGATAGATTGTGGTTTAAAACAAATACAAAATTAGGAAAGCTATATTTTGATAGGGGTGATTTTAATAAGTTAGCTAAGATATTAAAACAACTTCATCAAAGTTGTCAGGTAAAATTATTTGAAATAAATATCTCATTCTTGATTATTTTGATAAATTTAAAGTAGTTCAGTTATCCAAACCCTTGTATGTTGAATTTGTAATATTTGTTCACCCAAATATTACAGGATTCAAATTCTGGCCTAGGTCTTTTAACTACTATCCATGTCCCAAATTTTTGTTTATGTTTGGAATTTTTACATGCTTACTTCACCTCAGCTCAGCTCTGGTGCTTTAGAGTCAACATGAAATCATAGGAGGGGTGAGAATGAATAGTTTGTGAAAGTTTCTTGAAATAGTGTAAATGATTGAATGCATCTCAAATATATATTGTTAAAAAATTTATTTTTACCTTGCATTTTTTTACATAAAGGAAAAAAAAAATAAATTTTGGAACTACTTTTTCACAACTTTAAATTATAGATTTCTATTACCCTGCAAGCTAGTAGACAATAAAATAATAATAATAATAAATGTCATATTTGTAAAACAAAAAATAAAATTTCGAAATTTTTATAGACTGATGATGGCGAAGACGATTTAAAAAAAGGTACTCAGTTGTTAGAAATTTATGCTTTAGAAATCCAAATGTATACTGCACAAAAAAACAACAAAAAGCTTAAAACGCTCTATGAACAAAGTCTTCACATTAAGAGTGCAATTCCTCATCCACTTATTATGGGTGTTATAAGAGGTAAAATTTTGTAAGTTTTTCATCATATGAAAATCAGTAAATGTACAGTTATTTTATTTTTGTAGAGTGTGGAGGCAAAATGCATTTGAGAGAAGGTGAGTTTGAAAGAGCTCATACAGACTTCTTTGAAGCATTCAAAAACTATGATGAGTCTGGTTCTCCTCGTCGTACCACGTGCCTAAAATATCTTGTTCTTGCAAATATGTAAGTACATTTTTCCTGACTACGATTACAACTAATCAATATATTTATTAAAATTTTTTAAAAATTTTTAGGTTAATGAAATCAGGTATTAATCCATTTGATTCTCAAGAAGCAAAGCCTTATAAAAACGATCCTGAAATTTTGGCAATGACGAATTTAGTAGTTAGTTATCAAAATAATGATATTAATCAGTTTGAATTAATTTTAAAACAAAATAGAAACAATATTATGGATGATCCTTTTATTAGAGAACACATTGAAGACTTACTCAGAAACATTAGGACACAGGTATAAAAAAATAATTTATAAAAAATTTTGATCCTAAAATAAAATAAGAAGCGATATCTAATAATTTAATATTAATTACACTGTTAATTTATAGGTTCTTATAAAATTAATAAAGCCATATACAAGAATCCACATACCATTTATAAGCAAAGAATTAAATATTGATGCTTCTGAAGTTGAAAGTTTATTGGCATCTTGCATTTTGGATAATACGATTCGAGGTCGTATAGATCAGGTAATTTCTCAGACAGATAATACAAGTTTTTTATTAATGTTTGTGCATTCCTTTTTCGCTTTTTCTTAAAGTAATTTAAATAATCTATGTTACACCTTTACTTAAACAATTAATTAAAAATTTTATCAATAATATTATGCTTTAATTAAATAGTATTGCTCTAATACTTATTATTGTAATCAATAAAAAAAAATTATTTTAATCTAAATTATATTTTATAATTAAAAATAATTCTTGTAAAAAATTACGTAGTTTCATCAAAGTCCTTGCTTGTCAATAGTTTGCTTGAAACTAAAACAATAGTAAAAAATATAAATAAATTAGATAATTTTTTAATAAGTAAAATTTTGAAGTGACATCTGTACATTTTATGAATTTTTAAAAAATTTCAGGTCAATCAAGTTTTAGAATTAGACAGGAAATCAGTTTGTGCAGCCCGTTATAATGCCTTAGATAAGTGGACTACTCAACTGCAATTCCTGCACTTAGCTATTCTGAATAAAATGTCGTAAAGATGGTTGCGAATAAAAATTAATTAAGATATAAAATAAGTCGTGTTTGTAAGTACCGATACTTTAATGTCTCCGATACACGATTATAATAAACGTACTACGATATTTTGCATTTGCAGTCAAATATTTTTTCATGATCGTGTATTATGTATAATTTTCATTTGTGTAAAGTTTTACTAATTGCTATTAGTTTTCATGTACTATTATTCATTTTCCTTATTTTAATCCTGTCTTCTTTTTTGTAGTTTAAGTTAAAAGCATCGATTTTTTATTAACTTCAATTATTTTTCATTAAATTTGAAGTTAAATAGTATTATTTTATATTCAATCTTATTTTCTAAATTTTAGTTTTAACTTGCTTTGTCTGAAACTCTATTATATACACAAATTCTACTAAAAATAGATTCATGAATGATTTTATCATCCTCAAATTAAATAGTATTAATTATTGAGTTCATTTATCATTATATCACAATAATTTTATAATATATATTTTAAATTATTGATAATATAAAGGGACTTTTTTTAATTTTTCGACTGTTATAGTAAAAATGTATCAAATTCCAATCACGTTTTATTTTATCAATGTGTAAATCATCCTTGGTAGAAATTTTAACCAACGGTTGACAAACTGTTCACTTTTAAATGAAAACGTCCCACCGACATTATATATTGTTATTATCGACGAAAAGTAATTATTTACATTTGTTAAAATATATTATATGGATGCTTTAAAATATAATTATAGTTTTAATTAAATTTCTATGTTAATCTTCAGAGTCAATGTATTATAAATGGATAGTGGCGCTGCATCCATTATAACGCGTTTTTTAAAATTTTAATTATATATTTTTATTATTATTATTATATTTTTTTTTGGATTTTGGAGACTTGTACCCGTAAACCTTGAAAAATTTACGCGGGTAATCATTGAAAGAGAAAACTTTGAAAAACTATAGCGGGCATGACTAGCGGAAATGACTCGATTTGATTAACATGCTAACAAATAAAGTTGGTTTAATTTCTACCAGTAGGAATGTACTACGAAAATTTGTAT
Organism: Torymus texanus; assembly: GCA_036873485.1. Classification (NCBI taxonomy): domain Eukaryota; kingdom Metazoa; phylum Arthropoda; class Insecta; order Hymenoptera; family Torymidae; genus Torymus; species Torymus texanus. Next base: position 3,034,342 of record JAYJLV010000027.1, on the reverse strand, counting down.
AAAAAGGTAAGATGTAAATTTTTTATTTTTAAATAATTTTTTTAATAAATAAACTTCTACGAAATAATAAATTTTATACTTTATTAATATATTTTTTAATGATATATTTATTTCTATCTCTTTATAAGTGAAATATCCCTCTCGTTATATCAATATAAATTATGAACAAATTTTCGCTTTTATATTTAACTTGAAGTATCAATGCGCCTTATTAACAAGGATAATGTGTAACCTTTTATTTTTTATTTGTTATAACTTTATAATATTTATTATTTATTTGTAAAGCAGATCTTAGCTGGACTTTGAAAATCGATTTTTCGTTCCTAAAAATGAAACTCAGTATCGTACTAGTTACTTAGATTTTAAAAATGCGTTATTTTAAAAAAGGAGACAGGAAAAGCTAATATTCAAGCTTTACCGCAAAAAATTAAATGTTTAAGTAATACATAGAAAAATAGCCACTGAAAGTGGGAATTTTAAGTTTTATATTGGTCTTTGTTCAAGTAGGGTTACCAGGTGAAGTAGGGTGAAATTTTTTTTTGATAATTTAAGTTTTAACATAATAGATCCTTATGGATCGAAATACCATTTTTTCCGTTTTTTTTTTCGTGAAGATTGACAATTTTTTTATAAAAGCACCTAGAGAGTACAACATCTAAGTTCCAAAATCAAGGAGCGCGGGAGCGCTCCGAAGGCAAGTTATAGACGAACCTGAAGGAGCGACCCGTGCTATATTATACATTGAAATGGGTCTTTTTTTACAATTAAAATATTTTTAAGTAACCATCAAAAGTTAAATTTATTTCCATAAAAGCAGAGAATCGTGCTTTTTACACGTATGCTATAACCCAGACATTGTGGTTGTTTTTATGTATCATAGCATATGAAGGTACTTATACGTATAGTACATAATGTTGTATTACTATTAAAAGAAATTTATTGGTCATTTGACAAAAAAAAATATTGGGATTCCTCATAGTTGGGAGCCACACACAGGCATATTTTTATCGCCTTCGTACACGAGGTTCGGCATGTTTGATCTTTACTAAACTGTTTTTTCAAACTCGGATCGGATTGAACTATTCGGCTCGGGTCTAATCTACCGGGATCAGGTCAAATAAAGTCAATCAACTCGAACGAGATTGAACTACGTGATTAGTACAGATCGCTCTATTACGTACCTGTAGACAACAGTATACGAAATTTACGAAATTCGATGGCTGCTTGAAATGATCTAATTGTTATAAACAATGGGACTATCAAAACTTAAAGATAAATAGTTAAGAGTGAATGCAATAGAAGTAAGAGAAGAATAAACAGAATTTGAGGCGAATATGGCATATGTCTAACTTTGGATAAATATTTAACAAGCATAAAAAATTGATTGTAAGGCAACCCATACGACAAAAGACGCAAAGTTTTCTCTTTCGGTAAGCAATTATTTTCCTAATTTTTTATCTAATATATAATTATGTAATAAATAATATTAATACAAATTCACTGATATAACAAATATAACATATTTGAGTTATTTACTTGTGATACTTTTAAAATAAAAAACTAAGAAAAAAATTGCTTTCCGAAAGAGAAAACTTCGCGTCTTGCAATAATCTATTATTTTTTTTCTCTAGCTACTTAGTGCGATTCGAATAAATCCTCATAAATCGAATAGTCCGACATGGTTCCAACAGTTCGCCCTAATCGAATAGTCCGACCTGATTCGAACAGTTCGACGAAATCGAATAGTCCAACCTGATTCGAACAGTTCGATAACGTCCGAGTAGTTCATTTGATTCGAACAGTTGGGTTGTGCACGAGTAATTCATATTATGTTGAACAGCTCAAAGTGTCGAGTATTCGACTGAAATTCGAAAAAATAGTTCGATACTTTTCAAACACGTCGAGTCGAGTATTCGTGTATCCTTAAATAGTTTAGAATGATCAAACTTGGAAATTAGATGTTCTATTTCGCAATTATTAATATTCGAACGGCTTACGAAATTTGTGCATTATTATATCTGTGGCTTCCCGGAATAACCATATATCTGCACTTTTTATTATTTCGAGAAAATCGAGTTTTTAGTTTCGCATCGGTGTTTAAAATCAAGACAAATGAGATTAAATGTAGCACTGCATATATGATTTTATATCTAGATGACATAGTATTTACCATAGTTATACTGAACCAATTAGAGATCATGTCTCAAAAATCGACTGTCACTTATATGATTATTCCGGAAATGAGAAAAATTTTAATGGAGTTATATGGTTTTTCCAGTCTCAATAACACTTATATGGTTTTTCCATTAATTAATAAGGATGAAAAAATAAGGGTAATTTTAAAAGGTCAAAAATCTTTTAAAATGTAAAAAGATAAGATAAAAAGATGATTGGATAGAATAATTAGATAATTGATAAATAATTCGTTTATCTAAAAAAATAGAGTTATATGGGTTTTCCGAGAATTGTTTTTAAAACAGGTGTAGTTATATTATTTTTCTAGGAATTATTTTGAAAAGATGGAGATATATGGTTATTTCGAGAAAGTTTTGAAAAATATGCATTTATAGTGTTTTTCCTTGTGCTCATGCGTGCAAATGAGTGCGCCTTATCAATTTCTGTTCTGATTACATGATAGAGGACTATGTCACTTATATTCTTGTTCCCGGAAGCCACAGATATTGTCTATTGAACAAAGGCTTATTTGTCAACATTGTCAACAATAATTATATATGCTCGATTCTCATTGACATTGTCTCCGAAGTTTATGAAAAAACAACTTAATATGTTGATTTGAAACTTTTCAGAAAGGTAGAATAGTATATAAAATTTTGAGTTATATGAGTAAATCCAGAATTTTGTGACCCTTTTCGTGTTCCAAATTTTTTTTTGGAGCACACCTATGAGACGCGTTTTTCTGGCATATTACGCCTTATATTATAAGAAAAAAACTTTGTCAAATCTAAAACTCGTGGGTGACATCCATTTTTTGCTGCATTTCATTTTTCTTATGGGAATTTAACATGGGAAACATGGACGAAAAGTGGTCATTGATAATTAACCAATAGCAAGCTATTGAAGTGGCCAACAAACATTCCACAAAAAAGCGATTAAAGGAGAAAAGAAGAGCTTCAATTTGAGATCGGAAAAATCGGTCAATTTGGCGCAAAGTTACGTACATTTGTAAATCGCTAAAAATGATCAAAAATCATTGCATTACGTGGATTCGGGAAAAATCGCTCATTTTTCATCATTTTTAGCGATTTTCAGATTTGTTGAAACTTTGGTTCGACTTTTCTTCACAAAATATAAAGCGTAAAGATTAAAAAAAAAATCATGTGTGAAAGGTATACTTAAGAAAAAAGATTACGACACGTCCGGGGCGCTTAAAACCCGAATTTTTTCAGATTTTCCATATTTTATGACATTTATTATTAAAAAAAATGGATGTCACCCACGAGTTTTAGATTTGACAACGTTTTTTTCTTATAATATAAGGTGTAATGTGCCAGAAAAAACGCGTATAGGTGTGCTCCAAAAAAAAATTTTGGAACACGAAAAAGGTTACAAAATTCTGGATTTACTCACACAGGAAAAATTCCCAGTAAAAACAACGATTATCGGATTGAACCCTGATAGAGTATTCGAAAAGTTATAAATGTAATATTCCTATGGAAATTACTTAAGGTTAAATTTAGTACAAAAAAGTAATGCCTATATTACTTACGAGTCCTTGTAACTATTCTCACACTTTTTATGCCATGGCCTCTGGGGTTACAACCAAACGTTACAATTTTACTATAGAAAATGTTTCTCGCAGTACCTATAGATACTCACCGATAACTTAATCAACCAAACCATCCATCTTCTCCTTCTCATTAAAATGAAACCGCTTCTTTTTCTCCTTCACCTCAACAACTTCTCCTCTAAACCAATACACAACCCTGCACACCGCAGCCCTTTCACATACTTACTTATTATTCACGAACCCCACAGGTGTCATCGTACCACCCCACTCCCTCGAATCTCCAAGACACCCTGGAAAACATCACCCTGGCATCGACCAAACAACTGAAAATCGCACACTCGCTCTCTTTCACTGCTCTCAGTCCTTACCCAATCGTCGTCCTATTCTCACCACGTTTTTATCATCTCACCTCATCAAATCACATACATTCACATCCGTATATATATACATATATATACCTATATATCATACACCTTATACATACTATGCACCACAACAATGCACGCTGACGACCATCACCCGCATCATCATCATCATTATCACAATAATCGACCGTGGCTTATAATACATCGGCGTCAGCGCAACAACCCCCTGACCGGTTTCCGCGCTGACAATAATAATGCACCTGCCGTCACCTGCCCGCCGCGGCGCCGATCATCGCGCCGCCACCACAGCGTCCGCAGTAGTTGGTGCGCGGCAGCAGCGACAACAACAGCAGCAACAGCAGCAATCATCGTCGTCAGCGGCAGCGGCGGTTACTACAACCGGGACGAGCAACGTCAGTGCTAATGTCGTGATTATACGACGTAGACGTAGGCCAGCCCGGGATAGGGCCCTTGGCGAAATGTCTTCTGATAAGGTATATCGGGTTTGGTTTGTGTTGTTGTGTTGATTGCGATTTATGAGTGAACATAACCTAGAAGTGTGTATGTTTTGGCGGTGAGCGTTGCTCGGTGATTATAAGTATATGAGGATTTTGGGGTAAGGTGGTTGCGCGAGGTATGGTGGTTTTTTTCGGGATGAAGTGGATGTATGGTGGGTATGATGGCGTTTTGGAACGGTAAGTGAATGGAGCTAGCAGACGATAGAATTTGATGAATAGGTATATATACGCACGGGCTCACGTCATTTGGGGATTGCGGGGTTTATTGATTTTTAATCGTGTGATTCATTTATAAGCGTGTTTAGGGTGATTAGTACGAAGGGTGAGTCAGGTATATTTTTATGAATTAATGTCAATGGTTTTTTGGGTTAAAAACGGTAAAGACGTAGCTGTATTTTTTTATCTACAATAGAAAGTTTGGAAGAATAAAGTACTCGTTTTATTTGATAACAAATAAAATTTAATTCTGGGGAATTAATTTACTTATTAACTTATGAAGTTTTAATAGATGTTGTCAATTAAACTTCATTTATCACTTTTTATTCCATAATTTTCTTTTTTTTGTATTCAAAAATAAATTATGAGCTCATTTATTAATGATTAAAATAATTATTATTCACTATCTGAACAAACATGAAAACTTATAGTAATTTATTACCTTAGCAACAATGTTTGTTATTTAAATTCTTAAAATAATCAAGTAGATTTATAAAAATATAATAAAAATTTCTTGTTGATGGAAATAGGTACTGTATCGGTTGGACCAGCCTCATGGACCAGGTACACTTTATATCTCCTGGCGTCCTGGCAACAGTACACACTTGGCCACAACAGGATGCGATTCTACCCTTGCCATTGTGGACAGGCAGGGAGAGTTGCAGGAGAGATTTCAACTGCCTGGCTTATGTTCTGGATTTGGATGGGACTCCGATGGAGATATTCTGGCTGCTGTATCAGCCACTTCATCTATTATCTTGTTATGGGATGCTACAACTGGGAAAAAATCACAAATAGATGCTGGAGTCAGAGATGGGCTGAGTTGCATGATGTGGGCAAAGAGAAATTGCCTACTGGCTGTGGGAACACAAAAAGGAAACTTGGTCATTTATGATCATATAAATGCAAAGTAAAGTTTTTTTTTATTTTCTTAAATTACTTTATAATTTCTGCATTTATTTTCAATTGAATTGATAATTTTTTTGCAGGAGGATACCAATATTGGGTAAACACAGAAAACGTATAATTTGTGGTGCATGGTCAATGGAAGGTTTGTTGGCTTTGGCTGGTGAAGATAGACTATTAAGTGTTAGTACTAGTGATGGAGATACACGTAGAGAAATAGAGCTCCATGGAGAACCATCAGATATACAATTCAGTGAAATGAAAATGGATCAACGAGTTGGCGGCGAAAATACTGTAAATACCTTTTCAATGTTTAAATTTTATTCATTTTATTAAGATCTGATGGTTGAACAAAATTACTAAAAGTCTTTTTACAAATTGTAGGTATCACTTATTGTTGGTAAAACTACTTTATACTTGTACAATATCTTAGATCCAGAAAATCCAATTGAATTAACATTTCAAAAAAGATATGGACCAATAGTATCATACAAGTGGTAACTATTATTTTCACTTATATCTTTTTAAATTTTTACCTAATTTATTTGAAATAAAATATCCTTTCTACAGGTATGGAGATGGATACATATTACTTGGTTTTGAGGCAGGCTACATCACTGCTATTTCAACACATATAAAAGAAGTTGGTCAGGAATTATTCCAAGTGAAAAATCACAGAGATTCACTAAATGACCTTGCCATAAATCAAATAACGGGAAAAGTCGTGACATGTGGTGATAACAACTTAAAAATACATAGTCTTCAAAACCTTGAAGAAACAGAAAAAGTAATTACTGTAAGTGGTGAGACAGGAGTCAGTCAGGTATCTTGGTCTGCAGATGGCTCAATGCTTGCAGCAGTCACCCACAGTGGAAATGTACTGATTTACTTAGCGCAAATTCCTAAACTTATTAGTGTTTGCGGAAACAAAATTTCCATACTTGCTAGTTTAACTGAAGTTGCTGTTTATATGTATACTTTGGATAAGGTAAAATTTATAATTTTATGTCTATATATTTTTCTTTTTTTGTATCTTATTTTGTAATCAATTTGATAACTAATAAATTAATACCTTTTTTTAGACTAAACCACCACCTCAAATAATAAACACAATAATAGAGCCATCAATCATCGCAGTAGGCCCTCTCCATGTAGCAGTTGCATTAAACAATAGAGCTTTGTTTTGGAATTTAGGTATTGGACAAAGTGCCAATTCAACAATGGTACATTTTGAAAGAGATTACTTAGCTTCTGTGGAGTCAATGAATTTAAATGAGGTTTATGCTTCTGTATTATTCGATGGCAAACTTCAACTACATACAGTAAGTAATATTTATTCAATAAAAGTCGATAGAACAACAAAACTGTTTACACATATTTTTGTAGAATTAAAATTCTTTACATTATAATATTTTCTAGATTAAAAGTGACCTAACTTTAATGAACGGTGGAAAAGATTCGAAAATTTTTCCAGATCAAAGTGCCTTAAGTTCAAGAATAACGTGCCATGCTCTTTCTGCAGATTTTTTAGTATATGGTGATGATGTAAGTTTGTAATGAAACAAATTATGAATATTTTAAACTTATAATCATGAGAATTAATAATATTTATACTCATTATAGATGGGAAACATTATCTATTTTTATCTCGAAGAATTCAAGCAAGCTATTAAATACTCTCATAGTAATGGTGTAAAGCAAGTATTTTTGGATGCTAACGGGTCGATGTTGTGTTTCGTTGACAATAAATTAGAAATTTACATCTATGATCCGCTTAATGAAACCGTTTTTCAAGCACCAGATTGCCCTGACTCTGTTGAAGGTGTTATTTGGGATCAAAATCTCATGGAACGTACTGTGTTTTCTGTTTATAATAATAGTATAATGACAACATATATATTTGTAAGGTATCATATAGAAGGTAAAGACTAGTCTTTCGAAATTACATTTAAATCTGTAATATATTTTTAATAATATATATAAATTTTATTCAAATAGGTACAAAAGTTCTTAAACTTAGTGACACAAAATTGCCTTCCGACACTGTGCCAGCATTAATGTACTCGGGTGAAATGACACTATGCACATTAGGCAGTAAAATAATTCAAATTACATTATCATCACATGAAGAAATTGGAAATATAGTTGATAACAAGAAATTAATAGAAATTCTAGGTAAACAGTTACTATGTGGAAGGTAATACTTATCTCTAGAATTAAAATTTTATTATCAGATTTTTCTTCCAAAACTTTAATATATATTTTTCAAAACAGATTTCAACAAGCTTGGGACACATGTAAGAGATTGAATGACAAGAATGAATGGCTAAAGCTAGCTGAAAGTGCACTTGTGAATTTAAATCTAGAAATAGGTAAATATTGATTTTCTGTCTGTAGCATAGTATCTCATGATCTATTTTCTTTATGTGCGTAAACGCAAAGACTATATACTCATAAGGATAAATATAGTCGATCATGTTCAACTTAATTCTATTAAAAATGATTTAATATTACTATTATACTATTCATTGATTTTTTTTAAATTTATTTACTTTATTATAGCTACCAAAGTCTACCGACATATCGAAGATGCTTCGATGGTTTTTTCGTTAAAAAAACTAGAGGATATAAACGAATTCACACTGTTATGTGGTCACATATGCACACTCCTTGGTAAATACGATGAGGCCGAAAAATATTTTCTACAGTCATCTCAACCTGTTGAAGCCTTGTACTTGAGAAGAGATTTGATGCAGTGGGTGCAGGCTCTTAGTTTAGCACAAAATTTGAAACCTGAAGAAATACCATTCATTGCTAGAGAATATGCTCAACAACTTGAATTTACGTAAGAAAACATTACTTATTTTTTAATTAATTTATAAACAAATATTTTACATAAATATTACTGGATTGTGCAGGGGTAACTATCCAAAGGCTCTTGTAAATTACGAACGAGGCCTAGCGGAAGCGACTCCAGCCTTGCTGCTGGAGAATCCAAGTCATCGAATACAATGTTTAGCAGGCATAGCCCGAACGTCTATCAGGTGCGGAAACAGTCGCAAGGGCGTTGGTATTGCTTTGGAGAACGACAGTCCGAGGTATTTGAGAAAAGAATGTGCTGAAATTTTAGAAAACATGAAGGTAATACTGTTATATAACGTAGGCAAAGTTCAATTTAAAATCATAAATATAAATAAAATTTCTTATATTTGAAATTTTTAATTTGCCAGCAATTCAACGAAGCTGCGCTGCTGTATGAAAAAGCCGAGTACTTCGACAAAGCAGCATCTGCGTACATTAAGTTGAAAAATTGGTATAAAGTTGGTCAATTACTACCGCAGATATCATCTCCAAAAATCAATATTCAGTATGCCAAGGCCAAAGAGTCCGAGGGGAAATTCGATGAAGCGGCTAAGGCGTACGAGACTGCCAAGGATTATGATAACATTATCAGGATAAACTTGGAACATCTAAATAATCCTGGTATGTTGAAAAAATTTATTAGTTTAACAAATGTTTTATTAAGATTGTTGTGCCAAGTACTTGTAAAAATGTTTAAGTTATATGTCAAGATTTTACAGTAAATTTAAAGTAAACTCTAAGAAATGAAAATTATTAATAATGTTATTGTTGTCACGTAATTTATAGCTCGAAGTGTTGAAATCGTGCAACAAACTAAAAGTATAGAAGGAGCCAAGATGGTTGCACGATTTTTCCAACGGATGAATGACTATAATTCTGCCATAAAATTCTTAATATTGTCTAATTGCCATGACGAAGCCTTTCAACTGGCTAATCAGCACAGCAAAATGGAGCTATACGGTGAAATTTTAGCTAATACAATTGATGACGCTAACGTCCGGAAGGAGGATTTCAAGAGTCTTGCCATTTATTTCGAATCGCAAAAGAATAGCCTTCTAGCGGGCAAATATTATTTTTATGCGAGAGAATTCCACAAAGTATGTACATTGTATAAACATTCGATTAAATTTATGTTATCATTCGAATGAATAATTTTATTGATTTTGAAAATAGTTGCATTTAAATACAAACATATTTGGACTTGGTTTTAAAAGAGCTATTTTTATTTTCAGGCACTGAAGCTTTTATTAAAAGCTGCTCAAATAACAACAGACGACGATGAAGCATTGAGTATAGCTATTGACACAGTTGCTACTTCGAAAGACGAAAAATTAGGAAACCAATTAATAGATTTTCTCTTGGGAGGCGATGGCTTACCAAAGGTAAAGGACAAATCTACATGCTTTTATGATAAAAATTTATTTTTATAGTTAATATTTTGTTGACCTAATAATGATTTCACTTTTTACAGGATCCAAAATACCTTTTCCGTTTGTATATGGCACGTAAACAATATCGGGAGGCAGCAAAAACTGCCGTTATAATTGCCAATGAGGAACAAATAAATGGTAAGTTTTCCTTTTTTAAATCCCATATTTACTTACCATTAATATTTCAGAAACTAATGCATTGTTTTGTGTACAGGAAACTACAGGAACGCTCACGATGTTCTATTTAGTATGTACCAAGAACTTAAACGAAACAAAATCAATGCACCTATGGAAATGCAGACGAACATGAGACTTCTGCACTCGTATATACTTGTGAGACTTCACGTAAAACGAAACGACCACTTGAAGGGAGCCAGAATGTTGATTCGCGTGGCAAACAATATTTCAAAATTTCCATCTCGTAAGAATAATTTTACCTTCTGAAAACCATTTATCCTGACTATTCTTTCCAAAACCATAAAATCCATTGCAGACGTCGTACCGATCCTCACTTCAACAGTCATCGAATGCCACCGCGCAGGTTTACGTAGCGCTGCCTTTAACTTCGCAGCAATGCTCATGCGACCGGAGTACAGGTCACAGATCGACGCCAAGTATGGCAAGAAGATAGAAGCAATCGTGCGCAAGCCGCCTCGGTCAAAGGAGAAGGAAGAGGAGGAGTTGTACACTCCGTGCCCTTATTGCAAGAATCGGTTGCCCGAAACCGAAGTGAATTGCGACAAGTGCAAGAACACGATACCGTTTTGTATAGCTACGGTGAGTCTTAGTTTTTCATTGAACATTTTTTTTCATTAATAAATATAAAAAAGTTATTCATAAATGGTATATTATATTCTGTAGGGCCGTCATATTCTAGAAAATGACTTTACCGCTTGCCCCCAGTGCGATTTTCCAGCTATAAGAAGTGAATTTATGAGGTGAGCATAATTCATATACTTTTGCTATAGTACGTTATAAAAAAAAAGACGTTTACAATATTCACATCTGCAGGATAATTGAAACTGATGAAACTTGCCCAATATGCTCGGAACATGTGGACCCAAAGAGCGTTCCTAACAATCTGGATATACGACCCTATCTCTACTTTCACAGTAACGATCGTGACAACAAGATCGAAACCTAATAGCGAATCTTCTCTGTATGTCAATGACTCGCGAAGCCACGAACGAAGATACAAATGATCTACGTTCGAATATACGTGTACGTAATTATCGATACCCGATGATGCCATGAGACGACGAGATCACAAGAGCGGAAAAAACAAAAAAACGAGCCTTTTTTGCTCAAGAAGAGACATCAAGTGAAACCTGTTCTTCAGATATTATAAATCACTTGTGTCGCTTGTAACTAAATCTCGTCGTCCGGATCGCAACGAATCCGTCCAATCTCAGTATATTATATACAATGTAACCAATCCGTCCAATCTCGGTGAATTTTTTTTTCATTATACAGTAAGTGTATTTGTTATGCGCGAAGCGCGGGCTGAGAGTTAAAATGGAATACGTCTCGACTCTTTTATGGATCTCGAGGGTATAATCCGCTCTTAAAACGTTTGATCTCAAGTCACGAAACAGACTGATTTATTTTTTAATTTATTTAAGCATTTTAACTGTTCTTTTCACAGTACAATCATTCTCATTCGCTCAAGGCGACGTACTTACTTTTAATTCGAAACTCATACGTTTGTTCTGTGTTACGTGTGCGCCTAATATGAACTCAAAAGTACGACTACTTTTTTTATTTATTACCAGTGCGCGACTCCGTTAAAAACGGATTGGCAAATGAAAACGGCGAACGTTGACATTTGCAGATATTATTTTAGCATGTAGCTTCGTCCTATAATTAATTTCTGAATATCAAACACTCAATTTATACCTGTCGAATCACCCAAAACGTGCAATAATTTGTTTTTCGAACAAAAAAAAAAAAAAAAAAAAAAAATACCTCCCATCGACACATCTCAACAACATATTCCATTGTAATTGCTCGAGCCTCTCCATATGTAGATACATATATAGATTTTAAAATGTTATACAAAACCCAACCGACCAACTTCAATAAAAACTATATAATATTATACATATAAGTACTATTCTGAATCAAGCTGTTGTTTGCACCTTTGTCTGCGAATCCTATACTCCTTTCTCCGGGGTATCGACCGAAACTTTCTCTCTCACGGCACAAAAAGCGTGGCGTTAGCATGATAAAAAGAATTAGTAGTGCAAAAACGGCGCGTGTCACGGTTGAAGGCGTCCGTGCGAAAATTGCCTGCGAGAAGCGTGAATGTAGGTGTACCTGCAATTGTTTCCTATGCAGCTGCACGCCACTTTGACCCTCGGCCATCTGACGCTATTTTGTTAGGCCTTTATTTACTTATAATTTTCATGGGAATTTTTTTCTTTTATATCGATATAGAATATTCTAGGTAAGTACCTGCTCTAAATTCGAAATTGTGTAATATAATATTAACGATTTATTTTAATTTTGATAATTTATTATAGGTACAATGATTATACATCACAATCTAAAAAGCTTCAACAAGTTTGATAGTCCTACTACGATGTCAGATAAGAAGAATTATCATTTTAATTAACAGAAAATATACAGTACTTTTAGCAACAAATTCCAGATTAATATAAGGTCTGATTACAAGAAGAGTAATCATCGCTCCAAGACCATATAAATTAAAAAAAAAACCGTCTAATTGGATATACGATCATAATAAAAAGCGATGAAAGTAAAAGATAACAGTGTTGTAAAACACGCGCAGAAGCTTTTACGCGACCTTGAACAGTTTAACATATACCTCGCGTAATTTTTCAACCTTATCGTTTCAGAACAAACCGCATGACCCCACGAAATAATTCATCTCCAACATCCAATCCAGACATCAAACATTTCGGAGCTTCGTGTGTGTATATATATATATATATACACACACACACACACACACACACACACACACACATTCTATGGCCGCTCGTTAATAAATACGCTATATCTGAATAATAAATGCTTCGTACACGGCAACGAAGGAGATGGCGCTTCGAAAGCGCCACATCATGTACGCAGTTGCACACACGTTCGCTAGCTGCCGAGTGTGACGCAACTAATTGAGATTAACAAAAACAGAGGACAGAACCGCGCGAGGCGCAGAGAGTAAGAGAAAAACCGCGCGGTGGTGCCGTTATACACTTGCGCTTGTGCGCGATCATTCTTTGGAATAATCCTTCCGGCTGTTATAATTGTATGCGCCTTGGTATAAATTATTCTGCTGCGTAGAAAATAAGCCTGCACGGATCAGCTGATGTCTATATTTTTTGTTATACTATTTTTGTTATATACCTCGCTGCGTATATATGTTTATTATTTATTAAGTATATTATTTAGTTTTTGTAGTTATGATTGATGACACTCTTCTATATCTATAGGTATATACATATACTCGTTATAAAGAAGTTTTATAGCATCGAGGTCGCTGATGCTACATTATAATCATACACGAATTAAATAACGGACTGTGACGAGGCCGCCGTATAGCTAATTATGTCAGCGCGCGTGTTAATTACACACAGATATAAACCCCCAACTAAAGTCAAAATACTTTCTCGCATTCTCGATATATA
>JAYJLV010000027.1:2990734-3020550 GCA_036873485.1 Torymus texanus | reverse complement strand
CGCAGCGGAAAAATGTGAAATTGCGTTATATATATATATATATATATATATATATATATATAAAGTATAATGAGTATAAGGAGAAGCGAAATTTTCACTTTCGTGATTTATATATATATGATGTGTCCATCACGTTACGTTCGTTGCGTATAATGAAATCGTGAGAACTTCAGAATTATTAAAGAGCGAATGAGTAGAGAGCGAACGTCGATGATCGATGATCCGAACTCACAACTCGAGTGTGTGGCTTGCACAACCGTTCGATCTGATTAATCAGGGGTATAAGAATATTTACGATTTATTTTTATCGCTTCCACACACGTATTGTATAGGTATATGCTATATTATATATACGTATCTTTCATTATATACAATTCGGAAACCTCAATAATAAATAACCTACGCATCTCGAAAAAAAACCTCGCAACGATATACAATATTCTAAAAATATTCTTTTATCGCATCACACGCATTTCTCCAGCACAAAACGCTTATGATAGCGCGCCTTGCGTCGCTGCTATCCGTCTGCAATCTTTATATTCGCCTTCGCTTTGTCGTCGTTTGTCTTTTTTATTTCCCCCCGCGCTGTGATAGAGATAGCGCGAGCCTCGCGGTTTATCAACAATTAACGCGGCGCCTATAGCTACTTGCCTTACATTTTTCATCGCGAGTGTGTGTGTGTGTGTGTGTGTGTGTGTGTGTGTGTGTGTGTGTGTGTGTGTGTATATATATACTACTACGCGATGATGATATAGAACCGATTCGCAGGACAGGAATGGTGTATATAAAGTAGGTATGATGTGACGTCATCGTGTTTGGCTAAATTTAGATGAATATGCTAAAATATAAATACGTGGCTGGTGAATTTTGGAATTATAATAGAGGTGACCGATGAGTGTGTGTTACCGTTATAGTTTTATTGGAGAAATTTTGGAGTCGAGTGATGAGTATAGTGTGGTGGAATTTTTAGTTTGATGAAGCGCATGCGCGTATATATATATTGTGATGCGGGAATGTGGGTAATAATAACGAAGAGAGAATAGTTTATCTTCGATCCGGACGGAATTTATATAGCACAGTTATTGTAGTGTGTACATGTATGAATGAATGTGTATATATACGGAGGAGGCGCGATTGTAGGTCTCACGGTTAACTTTAGAAATGAGCAGCGAATGAGAGAAAGAGAGAGAGGGAGGGAGATCATTTGCATTACCCTTGATTAGTCGCAATCAATGCGCGGATTACAGATATATATAAAACTGTGTGATATTAAGGTCTTGGAATCGAAGGCTTATACGTATACCGTGTTGGACAATTAAAAGATTATTTTCTTATTACAAAATTATATATGATTATGTCTGAAAAATCACCGCTTAATTGGAATAATTAATATATAAGACTATTATCATTTTGAATTAATTTATTTATCGTAATGTATTCATGGTAATATATTATTCTTGTATTGATATCAAAACTGGTAGAACTTACTTCTTATTAAACTAAAAACCGAGCTAACAGCTCCAAAAAATCTCATAATTTATCTTTGATCAATTATATGCCAACTACAGCCACGTTCTTTGATCTCCAAAAAAAAAAAAATACAAAATTTTACCCTAAACCTTACACCACACAATAATCACAACGAGCTTGCGAATCCCTACGCTCACTCGGGCGAAAAAGAAGATCGACCCACTCACACACCGTATATATATATCTCAAGTGCCGTGTAAATAATGGGCCTAAAATAATCTCACGTGACCGTCTCACTGTTGTGTGCAAAACATGAGGAGAAGAAGGAGGCAGCAGCAACGAATGAGGAAAAAAAATGAGTGAACCAGCGCCGCGAGAATTGAATCGCGCGCAAGAAACGTCCTTTTTCTCTTCTCTCGCGCGCGTGAACAGAAATAGAGACGCGCGTGAGCTTTATTGTGTAGCCGAGTGGCTGGAGTAGAGAGAGAAGAGACGGATGATTTTGCGTTGTTTCTGGTGTTAGGTGCCTGTAGAGAAGGAAGAATGAGAATGAAGGATTTTGTATACAAATGGATTTTTTAGGTATATATAACTGTACAGGATTGTTTGTAGGGCAAAGTATATATGTAATTTTAATAGATTTTAAATTTTGGAACGGTATATATCCACTTAGGTGTAGTATATATGCATGCATAATGCGTATATAAATATACATGTTCAAAAGTCAAGCGCGAGTATATTTTGTGCTTATCTAATTCATTATCTGGATATACGTGCGGAGCGGTCTGTTTACAGTGGAATCGGATATGCTTTCGAGTTGTTACATCCGTACTACATTATTAAATTTTTCGGGTTTGTCGTAAAATGTATTGAGAAACAGACGTTGCACAACACATACTCGTATACGTCAACATCACAATGTTTTATAGATACTTAAAAGAGGTTTTAACGATAATTTTTCAACATTAGAATCATATGGAAGATACTAACAAAATATCTATAAAAAGAAAATTTCTGGCAATAGTCATTTTGTAAACGAAAGCTCTGATGATCGAGATTCTGCAGAAAATAAAGATTTTCATATTAATTAAATAAATAGTGATAATAGGGGTTCACATCTCCTTAATTAACAGTGGTATATATTAATTAGTTGGAATATCACTAAACAATTTTCAAAAATTCCTTTTTATTGGCCAATTAAACATAAATTTAAACAACAAACAACAAAACATTCCACTGTATTACACATTAATTCCTTGCACTCTGCTACTGTAACTTCCCAAATCGATACTCTACGAACACACCCGACCCTTATTCATTTTTCTAAAACCATTGTCCTTCAACTCTCCAGAATTGTATAATATAATTGAAGGTAATTGTTACAAGCAAACCGGCGCGTGTGTAAGCTTTTGTCGACGCCAGTACCGTCGCTCCTGCGCACAGTTAGCGAGAGTATAATAGGACCGTAAGTCACGCGACACCGCAACCTATTGCGAACAGATCGAATCGAAAGCCAGACGTACGGAAGCGAAAACAGTTTACGTCCGTGGAAAACTGCGATTCATGATGATTAAAAACTAAAGGAACGACGCGCGCCGTTAAGTATATATATGCTTGCTGATGTCGACAGGATAAGAGTGATCGACTCGTTTTTATTTTCTGCAGATAACGTAGTTAGAATTACTGCGAACAATTGTGACTTGACAAATTATCTTTAGTTTGGGTGTGATATATAAGTTACTTATATACTTATAACTTAGTTTGCAAACTATGATAAAAGATATGTTTAAGATCGGTTCTTCTACTATACATCAAAATAACCATTATTTACTCGAAACCGAATAAATTATTCGTATCAGAAAATATATCCTCTAAAGTACACGTGTACTGCAGGTGAAATAATGCGCACCTACATCCAAAGCTTCATCCGACCTTCGCGCGTAGGGCTCGTCGGACGAACCCCCACCCCATTCTGCCCATATATAGTTCATCAGCTGCTCCACAACACAACACACCGGGAAAACTCTTCCTCTCTCCCTCTCTCTCTCTTTCTCTCTCACTCTTACTCTTCTTCCACACACGTATTTCCCTTCCCCTTCTTCGTCTATCGTACCACCACGCCGCCATCGCCTCATATCGCAAGAGGGGAAACCGTGCGCGCGCGTGTGTGCTGCATCAGAATGATCCGAGTAGCGTGTGTAGTTTAGTTTGCACTGAGCGCGCATACCATTCGTAAGTATATATATATATATATATATACACATTAGTGTAAGTGTGTATATGGTGGAGGAAAAGTTCGTTTTACGCTTCGTTCGAGCGCGAAATTTGGATTTTAGATCGTGTAATTTAATATATAAGGTACGATATACTACGATACGTTGTGATAAGGGAACGGTTTACGCGAACGGAATATAGTGCAAAGGTGGAGTTTGGCGCAGCGCGTGTTTTTGTTTACGTTCGGTTGTATGTGTATATATATGTATACACATGCGGTTCTGTGCGTTTTATATACATATATAGTGCTATACGCGTGTGTACAGTTATAAAGTTGTGACGCGGCGAAGTCGCTTGTCTCGTGTACTACGATGGCTTCCTTTTTATAACCTCTCACTCACTTCCGAACCCGTATACCTACACGTATACTTTATGCGCGTCGCGTGAAATTCCGCTCGTATATACATATAGTAAGTATATACATATACATAAGAGGGCTTGCGCCTACTTCTTCGTCGATTGCGATTTCCACGCGCGTTCGGACGAAGCGTAAAAAGGTCGGCTGCTCGAACGTGCGATAAACCGCTCTGCGCTCTCTCTCTTTCTCTTTCTCGTACATTCCTATACCTATGTGCGTATAGTATAATTACGAGAAGGAGAGAGAGAGAGAGATAGACGCGCGCGCCGTTTAACAGGTGTGGCGTGTGTGTTGCAGGGAGGCGCGGAGCTAAAAAATTCCCGTCGTGTCATCGCCGCCGCTGCCGCCGCCGTCTACCACACGATCCACTCTCCGACGTATGCACACACATACGTTTTACACTCTCTCTCTTGCTCACTCATTCTCGCTCAGTCGTCGCGTAACCTCTCGTGGAGGCAGACACGCGCATATCTAGAGGTGTACGTCAGCGATCAGCAGCAGCAGTAGCAGCTATAAGCTAGAGAGAGAGCAAAATGGCCGAGCCGGGTGCCGAGTCGTCGACGACGACGACGACGACGACGACGACGTCTACCTCCTCGACGCAACTGCTTAGCAGCTTCGTCTCTGAGATAATTAGCAGTCCAGTAAACCTCGCCCTTGTCGTCATAATCGCCATCCTGGTATACAAGATCTTTAGGAGTAAAACTAAGCCTGACGAGCTGGTAGTCCGGCCGGTGGAGTTGCCCAAAATTCGCCGGGATTTCACCGTCGAGGAGCTCAAGGAGTACAATGGTCTGGGACCCGATAAACGAGTTCTCGTAGCGGTTAACGGACGAGTGTACGACGTCACCAAAGGCACCAGGTTTTACGGTCCGGGTAAGAAGTTCGTGATGGTGTTGATTGGGCTGTTGCTATGTAGGTTGAATTGGTAGAATGGGCTTTGCCCTGTTACTTGAGAAAGAGAGAGAGAGTTAGTAGCAGATGGTAGCATGGACTTTGTAAGTGGTTTATTGGATTAAAATCTGTCTTGTCGTCAGGCTGAAAAAATCTACTTTTATGATGATAATGTCTGGAGGAAGTTTTTACAAAGCTGCTTCTGGGCTGATATTTATGATGGTAGTTAGTTGATTAGAGAATATGTAGTCCTTTTTCTGATATCCAAAAAAGAAAGTTTATAAATTGATGTAGATAAAAAAAAGGACCTTGATATTCAAATCTATTAAGAAGAGAAAAAAAAAGAGTACAAAAAATGGATGAGTCATGCTCGTGTAGGAAATTTTTTTCAATAGACACAGTGATTCTCAAGAAGCTTCATAAATTTTTTCCAATCAAATAATTTATTGAAAAACTAGTAAAGTATTAGAACATATATTTCATTATATAAATGTTATCTATTCCAATAATTGAAATTGTTGAAATATTAAAAAATAATGACATGTTTCTGTAATCTTTATCTATAACAACTGGTTAAGTGAGCATTAGTATATTCACATAAAAAAATTGCAAGTATTCTTTTAATTATATTTATCAAACTAACAAAAATTAATATTATTATTAATTATGAATATTACTTAAATATATAATTAAATTTGTACAAGAAAATTGTATTAATACAATATTATTTAAACAATTATTCTTTCAATAATTTATTAGGATTATCTCAATAAGTAATATATAAAGTGGGCTAAATAAATTATAGTTCAATGTCCTATGATAATACTTGTTGGCACAAAGATTGAACTCCTAAATGACTTGAAACTCATTAATGCTCTAAGTAAGCTTAATTTTCCATGATTTTTATTCCATTGTATTTAACATTTTTTAGTGTTAATATTTAAAGTCACTTTCATAAGGGAATGATAATATTGTTATGAGTTAAAAATAAGATTCTTGTTTTATCAGTTGATAGTGTATGTTTATTTTTTTATGATTTTTACAGTTCATTTACATTTATGTTTTCACATTTTATCAATTCTTTTTATTCAAAACTTTCAAATTTTATTCAAGTTATTATTTTAAGAAAATATTAAGGAAACTAAAGAAATAATTCTTATACATTTTTAATTCATGAAGTATATATAGCTATATAGTAACAATTTATTTATCTTTTGGTTATTTCAATAGGTGGACCTTATGCAGCTTTTGGAGGTCGAGATGCTAGTCGAGGTCTGGCTACATTCTCCGTTACTTCTGGTAACGATGAATATGATGATCTCAGTGACTTAAACACAGATGAAATGAATTCTGTCTTAGAATGGGCTGCACAGTTCGAAGGTAATAAAATACTTTTAAGTATTAAAATGTAATAGTAAATTATAATTATTTATTACAAAATTCATTGTTTATAAAATATAACTTTTAATAATTGTATTGTCACAAAAAATCTGATTTATTATCTTAATAAAGCATAAATTAGGATCAGCAATAGATAGTTCAAATTAGAATTTACTTTTTAAAATTTTTCAAAATATTTTGGTCAGTGACTACACTATTAAACTAACTTTCAAGTCTCATCCTTATATCAGTCTGACTTTGATTCTTATCAACGTTAGACCCGGGTAAATAAGCTGGCCTACTGATTTTAAATTATCTGAAATAATGTATTATACATGAGATCAACGTTCAAGGTTAATATGACAATGCTTTTACCATTTCATCTTTATGACATACCATACCATTTTATTTTTTACCTATAATGTATTTTTCTCAAGACTGTAGACTATTTCATCATGTTTAATAGTTTAAATAAGTTAGCATATTTATTAAAATTTACATTAAGCAAAGAAAAACTTAACTTTACATACCTAAAGAAAATAAAAATTATAAGTCTAATTTTAATCAAAATATTAATTTCAGAGAGGTACGACTATGTTGGTAAGCTTTTGAAGCCTGGTGAAGCTCACACAAACTATTCTGATGAGGAAGAAGAGGGTAGCCAGCAGGAAAATGAATCTAAACCCAAAGATGATTGACCGCTTCCATGCTGGTTCAAAATGAAATTTCCATTCAACACGGCGCGCACATTGTTGTTACATGAAATTGCAGAGATATTGATCAAGAGTACATTTGTGATTGTTCAGCTGAATGTTTCGCTACTCCATATTATTCAGGTTTAAAACAAAAAACGAAAAAAAAAAAGGATTGTAATGTCTGTTGATAAAGTCAAGAAGTATATATATATAAGAATGTCGAGTGCCGGGATCGCGAATCAAAATCAGATTCGAACGTAACTTTGTGCGAATATGTTTTTTTATATTATTATATATGAAAACTGAATGAAAAATTCTTTGAAATTAGTTGATGCTTCTTTTTAAATTGTTATATATTCTAGTTTGTTCACGCCCTGACGTTTAATGTTTAAAGAGTTTTGATTCGATAAGTTATAAAATTTTTTGTAAATTTTAAATAAGAGAAAGGAGTGTAGATTAATTTCAAAGAATTTATTTCATCAGTGGGGGGTTTCTAAGCAGACCAAGAGTGCATCTGGAATACGAGCGTTTTTTTATGGCTGCAATATCTTTGTTAAACACACCCGTTTAGCTACGTACATTTTTTGCGAGTCTACCTTTATAAGCTGTCTATTTTTAAAATCAAATTTCTTGGTACAAGAACTTTTATCGGCTACTTTAATAGCACGATTATTGTTATTATTTTTTCTCGCTGAAAATTTAGTGTGCAGTATCAAAGCGGGGGTTGCGTTACAAGAATAATTTGCACCAATACGTGAGTTTGTGAAAATAAATATTTTTATTACAAAATTTTTTTAATTTAAAAACACATTTTCTGTCCATCTTAACATTGTTTTTGTATATATAATAGAAAAGATTTGTATTAAACAACTCATTTCTGCACTTTTTTACTTTAGTGCATCGGCTGTAATTTTCTATAAAATTCGTATAAAAACTCATTGAAAAACTAAAACTGTGTATTTTTTTGCGTACAAATCTTTTCCTTATATTGAATTTCACAGTACCAGCTGTAAGCCAGTACATTTTATTTGCTTTGTTCATAAGTTCGACGTACTTATATGCCGAGTGAACACCAAAACGATTAAACGGGATCAATGATATTTAACGATTACGTTCCACCTATAAAGTTAACTATACTACAGATGACATAATATAAGTTTCGACGTCTCATCGACCGCGTATATACGAATTGCACTCTTCAAGTTATCTTGAAGACGCGCGCTTAAAGCTCTACACGTATGCAAGTATATAAATATTAAGTAAACGGTTATATGGAGTCGCTTCGCTGCGGGACGAAATAAAATTAACCGTACACTGTGCAATTTAGAAGACGAGTACACGCACGTACTTATTTTTAATCGAGGGGCTTGGTACACGTTTGGTCTATGACAAAGAAATAAAACGATAAACTTATCTATGCAGTGACGTGAATTACAGATATACTCGCGTTTACCTTCTCTGAAGATCAATTCCACGAAAATAGTGCCTGCAAGTTAATTGAACAAGTGTAAACATTCTTAAAATGTGTTCATAATTATAATCGCTATTCGTGATTCGTCAAACAATAATTTAATTTCATGAAAGTTTTTCACAATTATTTGATATCAATAATTTTGTCCATAATAACGAATACTATAGAATAAAGAAAAATGAAATATTACACGATATTTCTTTCACAATTTAACTTCTAAATTTCAAAAAGTTCAGACATTTTTCATTGAGAACCAAATCTACGTAAAACAAAACGCATATGTTTTGAATCAAGTGCATTTAATAATTGTTTCAATACGTTTTGTAAAGTAATTTGTTTACACTAGCGATAAAGAAAAAAAACAAAATATAAAAAAGACTGACGATTTACTGAGATAAAAATTCATACAAAATAATGTATGATAATTTTGTATTAAAAGGAAGCCCCTGTCATTAATTTATTATTTTTTAATGAGAATTCTACAATTAAACCATAAAAATAGCCATAAAATTATCGATATCAATATTGGACGTTTAAAAAAAATGCGAGTGATAATATTAATTCTTGAAATTCAATTTGACATTCACGAATGTTAAATAATTAAACACTATGCTAGTGCACCTCTTACTCGCTAAATTTTGCAGATTTGTTTACAAAATGAAGAAACTATTGAACATTATAAAATATCATCAATCTTTAAGTATAATATAGTTTAATTGACACTGGTAACTTCTAGGCGATTGAGTAAGCTAATTTTGAAGGATATCGAAATTTGTTTTTTCTCTTTATGATAGATATAAGTACGTAACAACGCATTCGAAAATCACATGTTGCAATAGAAGCATGTAAAATATACACGAAATAACTTTTTTGTTTTCTGCAGTTTTCAGTATCTATGAAATGTTCCTATTTTACGTGGATTAGCTTTTTAGCTTACACGATTTCTATACTCCCAGAACTTCTCGATTTGAAGCGTATTATAAAATTTTTAATATAAAAATTAAAAATAAATTATTATAAAAATGTGTGTTATATACACCTAGAATAAATAATATTATGTCTATCGCTATTATTCTATCAATTTGGAGCAAATCGCTTAAGTTATATTAAAGAATAAATGTTAATATTATTCTACGCCTCATATTTACGATTTACGCTAATTTAGACATACCTACATTCCTGTTTTATTACCTTAACAAGAAGTATCTATTTTCAATTTTTATGAAAAAAATACGTTACAACGAATGATGTAATTTATGGTGGTCATTAAGAAATACCATACACATTCCTGTTACAATATCTATAGTATTGAACATATATAAATATAGTTATATATAGCAATGTTGTTGGGTTTAAGTGGAAGAGTTTTCATATAAGTACTATAAAAAAATTAGGATAGAGAAATCTTATTAAGTATTCTTTGAGTAAAAATAGCTGGAATGTAAACACATTAAGATTGATTTAAACTATATTATGTCAGTGTACACATGCAACGGGTATAGTACGAAATAGTTATCGCATACCAATCGCTGGATACAAAGGGATTTTCAAGTTAATTTTAGGTATTGTTTTTTATTTTCGGTAAAGTGCTTAAGTTTTTAGAGTGCAAATGCGAAATAAAGATAAAATGAAATTATTACTTGTGTTACGATTTGTAAATATGTCAAAAATGTAATAGAAATTTTGAAAGTAATAATTGCATATAAAGTAATATTTAAGTATAACCAGTCATATACTAAATATCTATAATTAGATTTGAATTGCATTGTCGTGTATGTACACTTATAATATATTATAGGTATAAAAATACGCGCTATACTACGGAACTTTAATAATCAGTAACTCTGAACATGAACAGCTGTTCGCTCGAATCAGCTGTTTTCATTCATAGTACCCTAGCTAGGGAAATTTTATTATCATGGTTTCACACGTTTAGGTGAAATTCGGTCTCATAACACCTTAGGTAATACTGGAATGAGCTTTTAATATTTGTTATTGTGGTGTTTCCTTTTTTTTTAACCATTATGTTTATTTACTAAGAATATAAGGTATACCAAATAAGTGGGTATATGTATTGTACAATAGCATGATTATAGCTTTTTAAGTTCAACTAGAAATTTTATCTCAAATATTGTTTTTTAAGTAGAAATAATCTACTTGAATGTATCCCGTAGAAATTATTTTCCAAAATTAAAATGCATATTAACGTATTTTTAAACTAAGCATGAACTATTTTGACGATATGTATAGATTATTACTTTGATTGCTATGGCCGTGAAAAATCAACTAATACTATTGTGTTTTTAAAAGTGTAAGTTCGAAAAATTTAAGTTTATCTCGTTATCATTTAATCATTAATTCAAAATTGGTAAACAATTTTTGTTAAAAATCCTAAAGTCTATATATAAAATATTAACTTTCATAATATCTATATAGGTATTCAGGCTTCGTTTTACGTATACGTATATCTATATAGGTTTTGTTTTGCCTGAAAAAATTTAGATAAGCATAGTTACATTTATTATTCAATTAAAAGAAAAATAATTGATAATCAAAATGAAAATTCGCGCATTTTCAAATACCAATAATCAATATATGCTTTCTCAAAATTTTTTATTTCTCTCAGAAACAGCCCCTATACATTCATGCGCACATTCAAGCAAACTATTCCTATATCCCCTTTCACTCAAAATTATATTTTTTAGACCTATACATACGCCAAACCCAAAACGGCATTTTTATTCCGTTACTCCAAAAAAAAAACATCCCTCCATCGATTCCCCAAAAACGGTAGGTTTGCCCACTTCCAAAATGCTACCCATAGCTCCTGACGACGACAAGAGTAAGTACCAAACCCAACCCAAATCTAAGATATATCACCTCTACCTCTACCTCACGTTTCCTCGCGAAGAACATGGCGGCACTCGCGTCGCAGCAGCTCGCGCAGGGGCATCCTCCCTGTGTGACGTAACAGCTCCTAATATATACAATGTCTCCTCGCGCGGGTGCGCCTGCGATTGGCTATTATGTACTTTGTCGTGAGCGCTTATATATATATATATATATATATATATATATACCGATGCTCTCTATATACAGCTCCTCCGGTCTTTTGTGTGTACTGTACTCTTATTGGTACTTTGTATGTTCCGCTAACTTAAGTGTTGCGTTATATATTTATTTGTAAGGGTGCATTGTGCACCTACATAAGTAAGTCGGATCCGTACGATTGGTAAATAAAGGTAGAGGAGTTTTTTTTAAATTTTATATCATTGTTTTCAGTTGCAGTAGTATTATGAATAAGTATGTATTTGATACCGATATATTATTTGATGCGATCGAACATATATATAAACACAGAGGAGAATGTATACAGGTGTGCAGCGTTTTACCTTATTCCAATAACAGACGATCTTCTTCAGCGAGGCAACATAACCTATAAATTTTGTAAAAGGTGAACCCCAACACCCTCAGTGACTGAAAATAACAGGACAAGCGCTCGCGAGGCGCAAATATACAATCGAGCATTATTAGTACCCGAGCCGTGCGTTTGCGCGCGCGTTGAACCTCGTAATTGCGTACATAAATCAATTACTCATGCGCGCAATCGGACTATCACTCGGTTGTTTAACGAGCACAACAATGCACGTACCGAACGATGTTCCTTTTTTATTGCATCGCACTCTGTGCAAGTTCGTCGTCTATACGTTTGCTTTGTTTGACACGGCAAGTTGTTTTTCGTGTAACAACCGTCGCTATATGTATTAAGTATTTCAGGCTTCGTGTGTGAAATTATATAAATTTTAAATCGTAATCATTTGCTGCTGCTTAGTGGTAATTAGAGGATTTGGGGATTAGAGGAAAACGATCGGATTTAATTAACCGATCAATGCGGTATAGACGGACCAGTATAGGTATATGGAATGAATGGGGCTAATAAACATCATCTTTAATTATGTGCAGATTTATCATCCATTTGACATTCTTTACAGTTCAATTGCGATAATATGTAAAAACTGGATGTTCCAAAATTTCCTTACACAAATATGCGAAATTGTTTTCATATTTGCATCATCTTTTTTTTCAAGATCGGCACAATAACCCACAAATATTTTTCACGAATGAACTGCAATAAAAAGAATTATTTTTAAATTACATTATTTACGCATTCATACATAATTGACCATACAAATTTTTCAAACCCTCGTTGCATTAATGGGATTACCTTTAACATAACAAAAAAGGGTGCGAACCTGACAAATTTTGAAAATCTTTTCATTTTCAAAAACTTTGCGTACCTCACAAACCGCCATCATCAGTTGCAAAACCAATTAATTAACAAAAAATTTCTCGCAACATTAAACTTCCTTATCGCGCCTATATTAACCAACCAATCCTCTCATAAACACCTCTCACTTTATTATCATCACACTTATATTTGCAAAAACATCATCCTCGTTGGAAAATTATACACGCGAAACCTGCGAGCCCCATCAGCATAATTCAACATATTATGTACATGAATATATTTATAACAACGTTAATATATAGAGTTGGTTATCACACTCATAGATACATCTATATACATATACGCACATTTTGGAGAGAAAGTCCCGTTTTTGGGGTCACACACACGCGCAAGCGCTGCAGCAGCAGCAGCAGCAGTGGTCGCTCGAACTGCTTAAACAGGTTCGCGCCCGAAGATATAGCATATATGTAACATTTTACGGAAGTCGGTCTACTTTGTCGAGAGCAAGAGAGAAAGAGAGAGAGAGAGAGATGAAGTGCGTGTAGTTTCATGTAGATCAGTGCGGTCACGTCGGGTATTATAGCGTATTGCAGCTGCAGCAACAGCAGCACACACGGGCAATCGATCCTATAGGGTGGCTACTAAATAAGTTCGTGGGAAGCTGTGGTTAACTGCTGTGGGTTTTGTGTATATTTATGTTGCGGCTGGTGGAGAGTTACTTTTAATTGTTGATACGTTAACGAGACGAGGTCAGCAGTAAATATTGTTGAAAGATTAAATATGATGTGTTCTATCTATTCGAGCATCGATCGCATTACAACCCTTAAAATGAAAGTTACCATTAGGGAGTTGGGCCCATTTCGGCCCAAGTAAAATAAGTCTTAGAGTTGCACCCTATGGTGAAGTTGCCGATTTCGAGTCCTGCACACAATGGTCCACAAATTAATTGGTGGTTGACAAGTAGTTGTCAGATTGTACTGTACGATATACTGATCTACCATATGTACATGCTAGGCGGGATTTTTTGAGATTTTGAAAGAGTGTTTCCCACGAGAAAACGGTGAAGAAAGACTTGCACTCTTTCGTTTTGGGGCCTTATATTGTTTAAAGTACTGTAGATATAGATGGGAGATATATCACTGGTTTTAGGGTTTCTATAGAAACGTTGACGTCAATGCAAATGTCGGAATGGTTCAGTTTTATAATCTGTTATATCTATGTTCTGTAAAAGATTGAGGTATTCTTTCGATTGTGTTTGCATCTTATTATTATGTACATTTACACAGAAAGTTTTGGTACTTAAAAAAAGATGCATTTTTCAGTAGTCTAAAGGTTCAAAATGAAAAATGAACTTGGATTGCATTAAAACAGTTTTTTTTTATTATGTTGGTTACTTAAATTAAGTAAGTAGTTATATAAAACCACGGTGTATAGTTATAAAAGATAATTACTGTAGGTAAACGCGACAAAATAATTAAGTAGACGTTTCAATTTTACGGTGATTAAATTATTTTTTATAGCGCATGCTTACCAACATTTGCGTAAATTTTAATAAATTTTACAATTTTGTAATATGAAATTTACTTTTTTAATCTATCTTTCTAGCAATATAGCAACAACCGGTTGAAAATAAAGTATTGTTTTGAAAGACGTTTATCTACCTGATTAGCAATGTAAAATTTATTTTAACAAGATTCATTGGTAAAGTAGGAAGACGCAGTTGTTTCATTTATCAACGATTCATCAATGTGTATGCGTACAAGCGTAAGGTAAGCGCTTGGCAGGCAATTTTTTCTCCTCGACTCTAGATGACGCCACGACAGTTTATCACGATGTTTCGAATAGGAATTAGGAAATAGAGGTGCATATAATGTTCAAAACGAAAACAATTTTTAATGAACGGGTGAGTGTTTTATCGATTTTTGGTAATAAATTTTGAAAATTAATTTAAAAATAATACTACTTAAAATATTATAATTCTCTGACACTCTATAAAAATTTTAAGTAAACATATAGACTTATAAAGTGGCTCTATCGAATTTTAAATACCTATAAGTAAAAAAAAAATTTTTAACTGAATTTTGAGCTTTTTATTGGTATTTTTTAAATCAGTGTCGCTGAATGAACTGTACAGGAAAAAATGTTTGGAATTTTTAACATAGGCTAATATGAAAATATAGCATTTTTTTCATTTTATGAAAATCCATAATTTTTTATAAAACCACTTGAAAACTATAGTATGCTGACAGGCTTTGTTTGTATAATTAAAATATTAACTTACCAGTGAAATATAAATATAATTCCGTAAAAACCTAAAGTCAATGCTTTTACATGCCTATATATTGTGGGTATTACTTTATTACGCATCATAACATATCATAAGATCATAAATATTACATTACTTTTTAGAAAAATGTTGTGTTTGACAAAAAGAAAATGTTTGTACACCCATAGGGCAGTACATGGATACGGTCCGTCGGGCTGGAGCCTCCTTAAGTGCATCAAAACAGTATGTTACAAATCTAAAGTTAAATGTGTGAAATAAAGATCACAATCAAAAGATCCAAAAGCTTTAATCTTATTTATAAATTTGAAAAAAAGTACAATTTCCTCTTTAACTATTTATTTTCCTCTTTGAATATATTATATCAAAAACAAAAACCATTATAGGTAAAAAACACAAATATCTTTTCATAAAAACATAGTATATTATGCAGAAAGGGCGTAAAATCCGATTTTACGCACTAGTGTGATAACCGACGCAAAGCCGGATCATGAGTGATGTACGATCACACGAGTGTGCAAAATCATACACTCGAGTTTCATACGATATTTTTTACAATACTGTGCGTATAAAATTCGATATTACGCACTCTTATAGAGTGTGTCATAAAGTGACATTTTACACACTCAAAATAGTGTGCAATATCGCATTTTACATACAGTGTTGCAAAAATAAATAAATGTACATTATTGCAGACAACATTATTATAGTATAACCAAAACACTGAATGAAGTAATACAGCCCTTTTATTCTATAAAAAATCGGCTTTTAAGAACTAAAAAAAAATTATTTTTTTATCAGGTACCACTTATGCTAACCATACGGATGTCTTTTAGGGACCTCGCATAAGTATTTTATGCCCGTGAACATCAAATTTGGGAAGACTTATTTTTTCAAAGGGCTAAAATAGAATTTTTTCATGTTTTTTTCGCAAAACGTAGTATGTGTCATTTTGTGTGAGGCAGTGTATAACTCCGAAAAATCATAATATAATTTTGGATGATTGGAAACCAGAGCTGGTACAATTAAATATAATCTGTAACAAAAAATTATTTTCAAAACCCTGCATGTATTCTGAACTTTATTCATTTTCTGCATAAATTACAGGAATTCTATATTACCAAAAAACTGAAAAAATTGAACGAAGTACCTTTTCTGATTTCCAATCACCTAAAATTGTATTATGATATTTTGGAGTAATAAGTCTTTCCAAATTTGGTGTTCACGGGTATAAAATACTTATACGAGGTCCCTAAAAGGCATCCGTATGGTTAGCATAAGTGGTACCTCGTAAAAAAAAAAAATTTCTTTAGCTCTTAAAAGACTATTTTTTATGGAAGTCGACATATATAAACCAACAAAAAATTAAAACAGATATGAAAAAATCGTATATAGTGATACCCGTCATGCAGAACCAAAGAACGTGAAAACGAATACTCGATCCATTGGGCGCAATAGAATTCTTCCCTTACACACGATTCGAGCGTGCATACATTGTATACATTATAGTACGCAGAGCTGCAGCTGCGCACAAAGTGCGCGTGCAACTGCGTCGGAAGCTGCAGACGATTTCGCAAGATCTCACTCTACATATACCGAGTCAATATCGACGACTTTTTTTATTTATCCTTGTTTCAGACTACATTGGAATTTGAGGTATATAACCTGAAAATTTTAGGTATCCTCGAATGAGAACGAACGTTCTTATTTACAACGTCTCTCGAACATTTACGACCTATAATACCTGTGCGCGTTGCGAGGGGGGTAGACGAAATGTGTATCCCTCTGGGTCACTGGCACTTTACAATGTAGGTAGGAACTTGAGCAGGTATCCTTTTGCCCTAAAGAAGAGAGTCAACCGATCTGCGGTTGTCTACCTGCGGTAGTCAGGGTGCGGCTCTTGTGGGTCAATAAATCAGTTAAATTTATTTATTAAAGAAGGTATGTATGGGTTGTACGAAGTCAAGTATATTAAATGGATTAACAAGTAATGTAGTAAATACTATTGAATAGGCTATTGAAAACTAATTAAGAAAAGGCAACAACCAGGTTCAGGTATGATGCACCCTTATTATATGGATTAAAGTTCACTTACGACGTATAATAACCCAGTCTGTACCTGCAGCAGAAGAGAAGGGTGACGGATTTACAATACAATGGAGTTGTCTGATTTTGGGGCAGATATATGTATTTCTGAAAGAGTATTAGTTTCAAATTTAAAGGTATAGTTTTGTAGGTATTTGAATAAAAATTTTTCTCCGTGGCTCATAAAAGTACTCCAATTCACTCTAATATATTGAAGTGTCAAAATTAATTATTTATTTACAATAATAATAAATATGAATAAGTATATATGTATGCGTGTGCATTATGATTTTACACCGTCCTAATTTTAAAGGTTTTCTTCCTGTTTAATACTTAAGTCGCAAGACGCTTAATCGATTTTGTCTCGAACGAAAATAGCGTTTGTGTAAATAACGTAGTTAATTAATACCTATGTTCTAATATGATTCTGCTAATTATACCGTACGAAGGACTGCCAAGATGTTTACGTGGAAAAATAAAAATTATTGTAACTTAACTTAAGCAATGAGCAACAAGATTGTTACAAAAAATTGGCAATGATCTCACGAATAGAACACATTTTTTTTCTTACAATTACAATGAGAATTAACGTTAACTTTGTCGACAAATATAAATTGAATCAAAGCTATATATTTTTAAAAATTAATAATTCATCTGTTATGTGGCTATTTGTAATTGTAGCAATTCGAGATCAAATCAAATATATAAACGTTCTTGAATATATTCTTAAATATAAGGTTTGGAGTTAATTTAAAACTCAAACCATCATAGGTGGAGATCAACGCAGTCATTATGAAGACAATGAGCAGAAACATAACCGTATAAACAAATTTTCAACCCTTACTATCATTCATTATAAAATACTAATTCAAAGTAAGTATTAGTAAATCTAATTTCAAAGGCGAATGATAAAGTCTTCAGGATGGAATTTTGATTGCAGGACGTTACCAAGCGCAGGAAAAGAGATTTACGATTAGTTACGGACATCTTGATGGTTTCGAGAACGGAGGTTTAGGGGTGATAAAAGTGATGGTATTTAGAATTGATTTGCCCGCACGTGATACTTAGAATGCATAAACAAAGACAAAACAATGTCTGTATCGTGATATCTGCCGGTTTTTCTATGTTATAGTTCCTTAGAAATCTTATTTTTATCATGTCGAGGAACGTTATACAATAAAAAAAATATATCGGTAACTTTGAATGCATATTGAGAAATCATTGATCCATATAGATACAATTTTTAAATCCTACTTAATATTATTTACCAAAATCTTATTACCTCATTAGAATTAATTATAAATGATGAAATAATTTCTTTTGTATCCTTTGTATAACTTGTATTCCTGAGTAACATCAATTCGCTATTTGTAAGAAACGCAAAATTTTTAAACAAATGAAAAAATATATATGTTACTGTGTAATACATTAAATTTATCTTTTTTACTATTATTAGAATATTTTAGTCTGTAATTTAGAGCGAGGCCAATAAACAAACTTTAGTGCTTGAAAATTGGAAAAGGGAAAAAATCGGCAAGGGGATTACTTGAAAAATACATGATTATCGGCCATTCCATTATTTACATAATAAATTATGTAAATAATCGAGCTTTTAGATAACTTGCAAATAAGCGACTTTTTACATATGACCATTACCGACAAAATCTTACTACTAAGCTGTGTCTTATAATATTATTAGCTTTATTTACGACTATATACTTATACAATTAAATTAATATAAATTCCAATTTTCGATGCAGTTTAATTGCCAGTTAAAAACTTTTCCCGTGTATAGCGCCATGTACGCTAATTTCGCATTACTCCTACAGTTATTTTATTATACTGAAATATAAATTATTTTTTAATTCTATGCATCTTGGTTATATAGGCTAAAATCACGATAGCTCAACAAAACCACTTGTTACGTAATCCTCTGCCTAATAAACTATATCTCAATTTTAAAAAAAAATCATTACAACCTCTCTTAACGCGAGCTTGATATCTAAATTATCTCCACCGTCCTACATATACTCTGACCAACAGCTTCATCAGCTGCCCTCAACCCTATATAACCTCCGCTGAAATAAAAAAATCGTCCAACGATTCCGAATGTACACCAATGAGTCACACTTGTGTATTTCATTCCTACATTACATACACAAACGCTCGCGACAGCACAGACAGTAGCGCACAACTACAACCCTCATCATACGCAGCGCACCAAAAAAACATTCACTCTCTCTCTCTCTCTCTCTCTCTCTACCTATACGTTTTTTAACGTTGTGCGTGATATATACACCTCCTACTGCTTATACACGCACGTATATGTATATATAGTCGCGTCGATCTCAGCAAAATCCAATTTCTGCTCTCTCGCTCGCTCAGAGAGTAAGTATCCCTCCCGCGATGGCCTTGGCGCACACACCTGCCATGGAGTCGTCGCCGCCGCCGCCGCCGCCGCCACGAGAGAGTAAAAAAAAGGAGGCGAGCGCTGCAGGGCTGGCTTTTGCTGGTTAGGTATACGTATCTACCTACGTGTACGCGTATATATACATATACGTTCCCAGTATACGCAGCAGCTAACACGATGCTACGATATATATCGTCAGAGCGAAGTAGTACTGTGATGTAGGTTCTTTAACCTCGAGGGTGGTAGGGTGAGCGGAGTGTGTTCGGGGTGGATAGATAGAAGAATGCTCGGTAGCACGAATCACAGGCGCGCGCGCGCGCATATCACAGGTGTTCGACTGGCACCGCGGCCATATTACATTTCTCACAGCGACGACGCGCGTCCCTATATCTATCTATCTATTCGTCCATCTCCTTATCTCTTACCCTTTGAGGGTCCCAATTCTAACCTACTCAACGTACTCGCTCTCTTGTATATTACGTACTGGTGGTTGCTTTTCCACCCGACTTTTCTCTTTGCGGCTACCCTGTACAAGAATCATGACTTTTTCTCTCTAGCTCTACGGTATTTCCCCCAGGCGCTGCTGCTGTTACTTCGTGACGACGACCTAACCTCTTGGCTCGAGTTAAAAGTCTACGTGAGAGAGAGACAGAGAAAGATACGTGGCTTTTAACCCCCCAAGGCCAAGGCTGCTCTGACACTTCAGAGCGCAACCCATTTAAAGGGCGTCATAATGATGTGATGTACATGAGAAAGATATCCTTAGAGTATAGAGCGTCAACGGGACGAAGCTAATAAAATGGTCGCTTCGTCACGGCTATCTCGCTCTGTGTACGCGTTTACTCGCGCAGGGGCTGGCTTACGCGGCGTTGTATCGACAGAGTCGAGCGAACGCGAGAAAGACGGAAGATAAGGCAGAAAGCGCAGTCGACGGATGAGTCAGGGTACACATACGCCGAGCGTAGTGATTTTTTCGTTGACGCGATTTTGGCCTTGGGGGAGGAAAATGAGCTAATTGGATGATTTTCCAGGGATCGGAAATGCCTCAGCGTGGTGGATTGACTCGATGTTGAAGAAAATCGTGTTTAACCTACAAAAAATGTCGCGGATTGGGGTTGCTATTAAGCTGAGATTTTTATGAGACTTGGTATTTGGGTGACAGCGGAAGGCGTATTGACACGTTAGAATTGATATTTATGCACCAAGATGCGACGAAAACGACCAGGAGAATCGGCGCCTTAACGCGTCTCCTCCACTCGTTTGCTGGTGTTCGCTCTCTCGATCGCGGGCGCATCGGCCCTCGCGCATCTCTCCTCGTCTCTAGGCTAAGCTCGCTTCGCAATTCTCAACGCATAGCTCTAACCGTCAACTAACTCATCTGACCGTCAGTTTACCAGGCAACACACCGCTCCATAGCCTGGCCCAGTATAGCACAGCAGGCTTACATGACGGTCAGATAACCCATCAAGTAGATAAGGTTCGAGCGGTAACCAATCGGTCGGCCGGCTGGCTCGGAGTCACGTGACGCCTGTGGACGAATGAGGGGCGGCGCGCGCGCGGACCACGGGGGCTATGTGGTCTCTCCGGCGGCGGCAGCCAGTGCGGGCCAGTCGGACATTTTCCCCTGACACGAAGTGAGCGTGTACGCGGCGCGCAGCAGCACCAGCCAGAGAGCGGCACCAGCAGCAGCGGCAGCAGCGAGCAACTCGTGCGACAGCGTAGCAGCAGCAGAGGTGCAAGAGTATAGCAGAGCAGCGCCACATACACACACTGTGTGCAGTGCGCCACTACTCTCTCTCTCTCGCACGCACGCGCGCGCGCGCTCTCTCTGCACACACACACACAATCATACATTAGCGCGCTCGCTGCATTGGTCGCGGATATAGAGAGATAGAGAGAGAGAGAGAACGAGAGATAATATATATATACACGTATATACGTGCGAACGCGTGTATAGTGCGGATAGCTCGGAGCGCACACACAGAGACAGAGTAGCAGCAGCAGCAGCAGCAGCGGAGGAGAGCTAAGCGCGAGAGAGCGCCCGCCGCCATTTTGCTCGCGCTCGCTTGCGCGCCCGTGTGTCGTCGTCGTCGTCGCCGTAGTCGTCGCCGTCGCACCCGTACTCTGGCCAACCCCGAGTGCGCGCGCGTCAATGCCAGACGTGTACTTGTGATCCGGGTTAGTATTGGAGAGGCAGGTGTACAGATCCGAGGCGGCTTTCGTGGATACCGGGCGCCGAAAACGGGGGACCCTCGACGCCGCTCTTTTCGCGGCCCCCGTCAGGATACACAGTCACACACACATATACACATACACACGCGCGGGGGCGCGTCCAGCGCAGCGCAGCTCCCGGGAGGAAGAGCGTAGCAGCAGCAGCAGCAGCGTCGAGGCCAGCGGAGCAAGTGAGTGAGAGACGGAGGAGCGCGCGCAAGCGTGAGAGGGACAGCGAGACAGAGAGTGAGGAGAGCGCGCGCTCGCTCGCGGCTGGCTGGCGATCGCGCTCGCGCTGCGTACGTGCGTGTGTGGTGGCCGCCCGCGAGGAAGAGGAAGCGACCCACGGGGAAGACTGCCACCTGGACGTCTTCTTCGGGAATAAGTGCCGAAGAGGGAAGATTTGAGACGAAGTGGGTGCGTTTGTGTGTACCTCGAGGATAGATAGACAGACAGAGACAGAGAGAGATAGAGAGAGTGAGAGAGAGCGAGAGCGGCGGAGAAGTGGCTGCTCCAGAGGGCGCGGACGCGGCTAGAGGAAGATGGTGCCAGCGACCAGGACGTCGTCGTAGACGCTCTTAATCGAGTGTTACACGCGTGTGTTGTTTATGTGTGTGATAGCCGCAACCACGACGTGCAGAGCCGCGTGTGTAAACAGCAGCGGCGTGTGCAGTGCTGCTGTGGAACGAAGACAGAGAGGCGAGAAGCCGCGTAGTGCTCTATAAACAAGAGAGGGAGTGAGAAAGAGAGAGAGGGTGCGCGGCGCATGTGCGCTTTTTAAAGCCCGCAGGAGCAAGGGATCAGTGCTGCGTGTGCGATAAGTGATAAAGGAAGTCGAGCAGAAACAGCAGCAGTCAGAGCAGTAGTGGTAGCGGCACAGCGGTGCGGTCTGCGTGTGTCAGGTGGTGGGCCCGCACGAGGATGCCCAATGGTTGATGAGGCACGGCCCGGGGAGGAGGAGCGTGCGGGAGGTTTTGCCGCGGGCCTGCAGCAGCCAGCACTGCAGCAGCGAGCCTGCCGCCGCCACGCCGCCAGGCGGCCGCCTGCACCCCCGTCGCCGTCGCCCGAGCGACGCCACTGCTGTCGTCGTCGACGTCCGCACGGCAGGAGGAGGACAACGCCAACGCTCCGCGCGCGCCGACGCCGTCGCCAGGAGCAAGAAGAAGGTCGCGAGGAGGAAGGTGGAGAAGAAGGAGGAGGCGGAGGAGGAGGACGGGGCAGTAGCAGCTGCCGGCGGCGCTGCCGGCCGCGCTCACCGCCACCGCCGATGATTATCGCCAACCTCGCCGCCCCGAGGCGAGGCATCAGCAGTAGCAGCATCATCATCACCACTAACAGTCATATCCTAGACGACAGCAGCGGGATAGCTGCCGGCCGACGATAAGAGGAGAGCGCGCCCGCGCGCGCGCTCACTCGCCGCACAAGCTCTCCCCCGCCCCCCCGTCTCCCTCGTCCGGACTGATAAATATACACAGACGCGAGGAGAGAAAGAGAGCGAAGGAAAGAGAGAGAAAAGGTGATATATAGTGTGTAGAAGAGGAGAAGAAGGTGAAGAAGTAGTAGTAGCAGCAGTGAGGAGTTGCAGTGTAGCAGTAGGAATCACGGGACGAGATGGCCGACCACCTGGTGGACGGGCCGCCGAACAAGCGGCCCAAGCTCAACGACCCCTTCCAGGGATCATCCGACTCGTCCAGTAAGCTATCAGAGCCACTAACACAAACACTTAACACTGACACATACATATATATATATATATATACACACACACACACACATACTTCTCCTCGAGCGCGGTTTTTCTATCACACAGTGTTACACACTAAACACATGTACTTATACTGCAACAATGACGTTTACCTGATTTTTTTTTATCTTACCTTTTTGTTTTCGTTTTTTATTTTTAGTTTCCTTCTTTCGTTTACCTGGATTTTAGTTTGTTATCTTCTGATTTTGCATCCCCCAGGTCCTATTTCTCTCTGTTACGTTTAGTTATACACAAGTTTTGTTTAGATTGGGGTTATAGGAACAGTGTTTTGAGCGAGTCTATAGCAGAAGATAGGTGTTGTAGATAATGATAGTGGCAAATCCAGTGATGTGCTAGGGATCTTGGTGAATATTGTGGTTTTGTGATCTGTGTGTTCCAAAATGATTAGTTTGTTCAGAAACTGGTATAGTTGATTAATATGTAAATAAAAAGTTTAGCGTAAAGCTGTTGAAGCTTTTTGGGCCAAAATTTCATTCAGGTTCATTGTTTTTATATCAGTTTGAGATAAGAATCACAACGTGGAGCACACAGGTACTGTTTTAACCAAAATCACAATGTTCGTATCATCCTGTATTGAGAAGTGACTCTGATAGTGCACCATCTTTAATTTTTTCTTCTGTTATCAAAGACCAAGCTTGGGATGATGCAAAAATTTCCATCTACTCGATCAAAGCTCTTTAACTCAACTCCAATGTTATTGTTTATTTTGTTTTGTTATGCACCTGTCTGAGGTAGCTATCTCTTGTTTTTCTGGATTTTATTGATCTTTCTTTGCTACGTTAGGAATCATTGCATATCTGTATTGTTGATAATTTCCAATTTTGTCAGTGATATTTCACTTAAAGAGCCTTTATATTTGATTTGGTTGTTCAAATTTATCTGTTAATGGTATAAGTCAAAGTTTTTTATGCTGATAGTTTCATTGTGATATCAAAATTTTGGTTTAGTGACGTACTTCAATTTTGGAGCTAGTTCATTTTGGAGCAAAATTCAAGTTCTATCATTTCCAGAGTCAATTTATTTTGGAGCAGTTTTCATACTTTTTGTAGGCATACATGTTGCCTTCAATATTTCTTTTTTAAAAATAAAATGGTGTTAAAAAAATAAGAATATTCATAGATAGGAAAAATGTTAAGATACCAGGAAACCTTTCTTCAGAAATTTAAACAATATTCAAGCATAACCAAAACAGCTAACTCACTATTAAGACTAGAATCTCTTCAAAAAGTGGCAATTCCAAAGTTTTCTCAACGTTTAAAAAAAAAAAAATGCAATTCTCTTAACAACCTTAACCCATTTATCGATTTTTTCCCCTACATTTTGCACATTTTTACCAGTCGAATTAACGCCTCAGCAAGTGCATCCAACCCCCTCACTATCTTTTCCATATTTTCCTCTATATATATATTTTTTGTAGGTTAGAACTCGAATCGTCGTAAAATAACAACAAACACTTGTTTTCTATACTCGTGCAGCCCCCTTTGTGCAGTGGTCGGGCGCGCGCGCGCGCGCGAGAGTGCGAGCCTTCGCTCTTTCGTCTGGTCGATCCGCGCGCAAAGGGTCAGTGAACCGCTCGTTCGCCGGACATCAATTTACGTAATACTTCATAGAACGGGTAGTGCACTATACCCACATTATCTCTAAAATTCGACCATTATCGAAAAATATACACGTGAACACTTCTATCAAGTGCGAACAAAATCCTCGTTAAAGTACGATTAAATCATCTCTTTTTTCCCCATCTCATAGTGAAATAAAAAAAAAAAAATTTGCGATGCGCGAGTGCTAGTAACAAGGACCTTGCCCGGGGTGAGTGCGCGGGCGCACGCTCGACGTATATAACAGTGTGATGTCCGCGGCTGGCGGCTCTCTGGCGGCGGTCGCGCAGCGCCGACTCTCCACGCTTCCCTCGCGTGGCCATAGTGTTTCTCTCTCGTGGCGCGCCGCCGCCGCGGCTCTGACCTATTTCCTCTCGTTCGCCTTTCCCTCGTCTCTCGCACCCTCGTTCTTTCTCTCTCCCTCTCTCTCTCTCTCTCTCTTTCTCACTCCCTCTCTTCCTTTGCTCCTTTTTGCTAACCCCCCGCAAGAGTCAGTTCCTTCCTTCCGAATAGCCCTTATATCCAGCCACCCTTAATCCCAATCCTATAGATCTATCCATCCGTCCATCCTCTATCTCTCTTTCTCTTTCTCCCTTTCACGGCAGCGCGTGAGCAGCAGTGAAAGGGCGAGAGACGCTAGCGCAAGAGTGAGAGAGAGAAAGAGACGACGCGGCGCGCGCGAACTCTGACATGTTGTTGCCGCGGCGGCGGCGGTGGTGGCGGCAGCGCTCGGCTTGGTTCGCTTCGCTCGCCTACGCGCGCGCAGCAGCAGTAGCAAACGAG
Source organism: Torymus texanus (assembly GCA_036873485.1). Taxonomy (NCBI): domain Eukaryota; kingdom Metazoa; phylum Arthropoda; class Insecta; order Hymenoptera; family Torymidae; genus Torymus; species Torymus texanus. The sequence continues at coordinate 2,994,623 of JAYJLV010000027.1, read as the reverse complement.
AGCTGCTGCTGACGCTGCCTTCTTCTCCTTCGGCGGTGGGTTCCACCACACTCTGTGTATACATTCTATCATGTAGGCGCGAGCGAGTGAGCAAGAGAGCGCTGCGTTGCTTTTTTGAAGATGTCGCCGTAGCCGCCGACGAAGAGGGCGACATTTTGGAATTTCTCTCTCACGCATGCCGCGTTTGTTGACGATAGTGACGGTATGTTCATAGGCGAGCTGCACGAGTTGAGGAACAGATGATTTGAAGAGATATTTACTCCGGAATTTTGGTGAACGCGTAACGTTCGCGGTTCTAGGTTACCTGATTCACGGTGTAGGTTGTATCTTTCGTTAGCTTTTGGTTGTTTCTAGGCTTGCGTGGAGGCTCTTGAAATTTTTGGGATGATTATTTTGAAGGAGATTTGTAAAAATTCTCGATAAATATGGAGTATACGATTCGTGGTATATTTTTATTTATTCTCGACGCAATGCTGTCCTTTTAGACAAATTTTCAGATTTTATAAATTTCAGCGATGTTGACTAGGCCATAGGTCTACCTGTTTGAGTGATCTTTAGATTCTATGGTTTTCAAAGCTTTGTTTCCTTTGGATGAAGCTAATTTGTTTATGTCAGTTCTTACCGGATATTTCATTTTTGGAGCTTTGTTTTTGTGTTGTTTTGATTTCAATTATTGTATTGTTTTATGATATCAAAGCAGGCTCTAATTTATAAGTCAAGTATCTACAATAAAATTGTGTTTTTCAAGTTACCTACTACCTAGTTTAATTCACTGAAGTTTGTTCATTCCAAAAATTTGTTACTTGATTCGTTCTGGTAGAAAAACATTGAAAAAAAAAATATAGCTTTTGCTTTCCTTTTCTCCTGATTTTTCTTCATTTTATGTGTTGATCTTCTTTTTGAATAAATACGAATGAGATTTTCTTTCTTGTTTTGAAACACTTTATAAAATCACAGTTAATTATTTAACAGAATATCCAGTCTTCCTTATACTTCTTTTATTAATCAGTTTTTAATTGAGCACAATTTTGCATCTTAGAGTTTTTATATTGTAATTTTTAATTTTTAGTAGTGCATGTTGTGATGCATGAGCACTTTAAAAAAAAATTGAAAAAGAGAGAAAGATCAAAAATATAGCTCGCATGTGTTATGTACTAACAGACTCTATTTTATAATACATTTTTCTCCCTTAGACTCTTTCTATCTGTTTAATCGTTTGGTATAGATGTCAAAGTTTTCTTCCCAACTTCCCGTAAAAATTTTCCACTCACTCTCTTTGGCAATAAGGGTATATATAAATATTTAAAAATTAATCCGTCAATCGATGAACTTGTATGTCTATTTACAACTAAGTCTGCAAATAAGTCGCAGAAACCAGGAGTGCCTTATTATTGCATTCTCGATTGACGGAATGGTGATGGTGTAATTTTGCAAGTATTTATGTGTGTACCAGGGTAGTTCAAGTAAAAGAAAGCTTTAAATTTTTAAAGTTACATTAAAACTAACCAGATAACTAAACAAGAAAATAATTATTACCTTTTGCTTAAAAATTAACTTAATTTTTTTTACAAAAAATTATTTAGGATATTGTTAGCCCAAATTTATGTTTAAAATTTTTAAAAATTAAAAAAAAAATATTTTAAAATTGATATTATTGATTAATATTCTTTGAAATTTAATTTTTTATAAGTAGCCCTTGTATATGCATACATACATATAAATACACTTGTAACAAATAAGTAAAAGAAAGGGGCAGAAACTTAATAATTTTAGACTTTAGGTTAGTGCTTTGAGCTAAGTAAATATCCTGTAGTTTGATAGTTTCTGCGACTTAGTTGCGCCTTACTTTGTAAGAAACAAAGAAATTTCATATAAAAAAAAGATCATAAAATGAATATATAAACAAATGCATCAGTGCATACACTTGCACAGTCTAAAATTATGAACTGTGATGTATATGTAGTGGGTATGGCGCCTCTAATGATGCACCATGCTTATACAAACTACGGGGGAGGTGGCAGTGGTAACATGCAACAAATGCAGCTACATGTACAGCAGCAGCAACAGCTACATCTGCCACACCATCAGATGCAGCCAATTTGGAACAACCACAGTCATACTACGCAAAAAAGAAGTAAATATTACAGAAACAGAAAAGCGATAATCAAACAAGAACTTTAAATTATAATATGTAAAATTTAAGGATCTCAGAAATACATGGATTCTCATTTATAAAACTTCAATTTTTCTATTTCTGCTTCAACAACTGTAACTAAAATATTTTAATTTTATGTTTACATAATAGTTTTCCATTTTATTCATAAAATATTATATAAATATAAATAAACAATATTTTAAGTAATGTTACTTTTATTTTTTGTATTTATTTCATGCTTTAATAAAAAATTTATCATACATAATAGTAGTTGTTTAAATAAAATAGAAAAATTGATATTGTTAATAAACCAGATTCTGAGATCTGTTTAAATTCAAAACAGCTTTAAACTTGTTTGAGCACCATCAAAAATTGTTTCGTCAGATTCCTCTTCATTAGCACATAATTCCATCAATTTATCAAAATCGTTCGCGCAGATGTTATTTTTCAACAAGATTCAATCAACAAAGTGACAGTTCATTTAAATAAAAAAATAATTAAAAAAAAGAAAATTAAATTACCAGTCTCGAGTACTTGTGTGTAATAACTTGGTAACAGAATAAATGTCCAGGGACAATGAGCCTACTAAACTATTTAAAATATCTATTTTATGTTTAATTCCTTTTAACAATTATTGTGTTACATAATAAATTGATCGTAAATTCTTTGTCATTAGTATTTAAAGGCGATTGACCAACAAATTATGCAGTCGAGAAAATGGCTCCAGTTATTTGACAATACTCAGAATAATCACCAGTTCAATTTGATATCTAAAATTGAGACATGCGGCAGACACGCATAGAGCTACAAATACTTTAATGAAGAATCCGCAAAATTTTAAAGGAAAATAATTTGTAATTAGGCAAGTAAATTGGTGTTCAATATGGTATTAATGTAACATTGAATGTTTCATTACCTTTTTGACAGTGAAAAATGAGTGATAAAAACTACAAGTATTAAAATATAAAATAAATTAATTACCTAATACTCAAACAACTCCAGAGAGAAAATAAAATTTATGTCATGTATGGTGTCACTGGCGTTAACATTTGTAATAACACTTCGTCTTTAGAAAGTTGTGTAAGCCTAAGCCCTAATATATCCACCTAAAAATTAATTGGATTAAAAAAAATTTATAAAAATGATATGTACTTAAAATGTTAACTCAAAATAGAGTGGAAATCAAACTCATACATGTGATGTTTTCTTTGTAATCTGCAGTCAATTTTTGTTGAATTCTTCTATCAAATATAAATTGCAATCATATAAGGTACTAGGAATTTTTAAAAGAATACACTTTTATTTAGGCTATTTATTTTTAATACTTAATTTAGAAAGGGTATAAAGGAGATATGGTAAATTGTAATTCAGCTAGCGCAAAAATTTTTAGTTTTATATATAATTTATTAAATGTAATATATTATTTATGAATGTTTAAGAAGTATTTTAGCCTGCAATAGAAAGTCTTTCTTAGATTGATTACCTTATATCTCTACGCATGTGACTCTATACAGTTTGTCATCAGTAGCTTTGCAGCTTTTGTAGTTAAGCACGAGTTTACTGTGGTGACCATGTTTTTATTATCCGCTGCAGCATAAACTGCATTAAGTTTTGCTCGTGCGGTGTATGTCTCATGTCTTATTTCCTATTTTATTTGACTTTTTTTTTTTTTTTTTTTTTTTTTTTTTTTTTTTTTTTTTTTTTTTTTTTTTTTTTTTTTTTTTTTTTTTCTCC
>JAYJLV010000027.1:2972807-2989793 GCA_036873485.1 Torymus texanus | reverse complement strand
TGTGTGTGTGTGTGTGTGTGTGTGTGTGTGTGTGTGTGTGTGTGTGTGTGTGTGTGTGTGTGTGTGTGTGTATACACGGTACTGAGCGCGTGTACACGCGAGTGCGTACGGCAACAAAGGAGAAGTCGCTTAGTGACGTCACAGCTGTTTCACAGCGTCATTTATTTTGCAATTTTAAGGATATCCGAGGGATTCTCGATAAGTTCTGTACTTAGCGATAGTTAGACTTTGTGTCATTTGTTTGGCGGATTCTAATTTTTTCTGAATATAGAGATTCGTGTAAAAATACGCCTGGGGTGCTTTATAAATCGGATATTTACTTGCGTATACTGAAAATGATTGAACGTCTTATCATCTATTTAACTTTAGTTTAAAAAATAGTTTTAATATTAAACCGAGAATTAAATGATTTTAATTGATTTCTAATTGAATGTTAGACTATAAAATATTAGACAAAAAAAACATGACGATAATTCGTATATTTAAGCCATTAATAATTGAGGGGATGAGCCGAATAACGGTATAACTCGCAAAATATCATTTTGAGAAAAACGCAAAAAACGCGAGAAGTCGAATAAAAAGGTAATTGGATTGAAATAATTCGACAAATATATATATCAATATCCTCACAAAATCAATGTATAATGTGTATCAAATGATGCTCATTCGTATTCCAATATTAAATCAAAAGTGAAATAAATCGAGTTATACCGTTATTCGGCCCGTCCCCTCAATTTATATTTTCGCGGGCATAGTATTGTATCTTATTTTGACTAACGTAGGTCAACTAGGAAGCATCTCATTCAATATTGAGATTGGAAATGTATTATTTCTACTAAATTACATAATATTCTATAATCACCTGGTATCTCTTACATCTTTCGTTTCAGCAGCAAGGCAACAAAAGCCTAGTAGCGAACTCCCTGGTGATGGCGGGCAACACGCTGGGCAGCAAATCGCCAAACATGCAATCACCACCAAACGTCTCGGTTTCGAAAAATGTCGTTGACCCACAGATGGTAGTGTCGCTGGGCAGCTTACCGAGCTCGATAGCCAGCTCACTAGCGAACAACCAGCAGCAAATGTCGATAGCGAATTCGATGGGCGGTGGTAGTCTTCAGACCTCGATGAGCATGCAACAGCAACAGCAACAGCAACAGCAACAACAACAAGGACAGCCGCAGCAACAGCCTGGTGCACCACCCGGTCAACAAACGCCAGGTGGACCACAGCAACAGCAGCAACAGCCAAACCCGGGCGGTATGTCGATGAACCCGGGTGGCATGAACTCCGGCCTAGTCATGACGAGCAGCGGCGGTAACGCGACCGTCGCCAACAACAATGCCAGCGTAGCCGGTGGCGGTATGGGTGCGATGACCGGTAGTGGCCTCATCGTTGCCAATAGTCTGAACAAACAGCAACCGCTGAACACTGTAACGATGATGGGTGGACCGGCGAATGCTCAAGGTATACATAATGCCGCAGCAGCTGGCCACGGGGTTGGTCAAATGCAAAACGGTCCCGGTGGCATGATGAGCGCACGAGCTATGGCTATGCAGCAGCAGCAACAAGCGCACATGATCGGGGGACCAGCACGAGGTCAGAGCCCGCATCAGCAGGTACACCAGGTTGGCATTGTGCCGGGACCTGGAGGACCCAGGATGCAGGCTCCGCCCAACATCTCCAATATGCCCAATATGGGACAGATGGCCGCGGCTTCCAGTCCTTATGGATACGGTGAGTCGATAATACCTTGTGAAACGTCATTTATGTTCATTGAATTTTAAAGATCCAATACGAAAGAGAAAGAATGTATAGTGAGTTGCGATCCTAGGACATATTTGATGGAAACCATTGTTTGTCATTTAAACATAAATTTTAATAACATACTTTCTCCATTAAAATCAGTATACTTAGAATTAAATAATATTAATTCAAAACAAGGTTGTTTTAAATATCGCAAAAGGCGTATCTGTGCTTAATCATTCGTCGCTCGATTCCTCGGGGGGTGAATAACAAACAGTGCGCCAGATCAATTTGGAAGGTTAATTAGCCCGTTTTAAATTTATCTGCTTAACATGGGTCAGTCACCTTATCCACAAAACACAAAAAAAGACAGCAAATTATTATCATCATCATCATAACCATTGCTAATCATATGATAACTTAAATAGGCTCACCAGGCGGTGGACCAGGTCCAGTAGGCGCTGCGAATTCCGTGGGCGTTGTAACGCCGCAGCAGCGAGGTGTCGCTGCAGGTATGACTGCCATGCAGGTAGGCCGTTTTGGCGGTGCACCCGGTGCCGCGGGTCCGGGTGGTCCACTTGGTGCGGGCGCTGGTGTCGGTGTACCCGGTGCTCAAGAAGGTGGCATGGCTCAACAAGCTCAACCACCCGCGCCCAGTCCGGCCCAACCACAGAGTGGTGCGCCCAGTGGTACGCAGCCCGGACCACAGCAGGCCACGCAGGCTCAGGTTCCCGGGGGCGTCCAGCAGCCGAGTAAGTTTAAGTTCCGTTTTGTATTGAGATGCAAACTGATATTTAGTTTCGGAACAAATTAGATAGTTAATTATGTTTATGTTTTTTTATGGAGTTTTTATTTTTTATGAGTAACTTTCAATATTTTTACTGTTACACAATTTTTTTTTATATATTAATGTTAAAATGGGAAAATTTAATTTAAAAATGTATCTTAATAAAGAAGATAGAACTAATTATGGCCTGTGTATAAATCTCACTACAAGACATCAAAAGCAACCCAAACACATAAGCATGCGATAACAAACCTAAAAATATCTCTTTTTTCTCTCACCATTGCAGGATCTCGGCCAGTGACGGCGGACCCCGAGAAGCGCAAGCTAATTCAGCAGCAGCTGATGCTGTTTTTGCACGCGCACAACTGCCAACGACGCGAGAACCAGACGAACGGCGAGCAGTGGCAGTGTAACCTGCTTCACTGCAAAACCATGAAGAATGTACTGAACCACATGTCGACCTGTAAGGCTGATAAGAACTGCCCGGTGCCGCACTGCAGTTCGTCCCGTACGATAATCGGACACTGGAAGAATTGCACGCGAAACGACTGCCCGGTCTGTCAGCCCCTGAAGCAGGCCGAAAAGAACTGGCACTCGAGTACTGGTGGTAAGTAGTAGCTCATCATATTCTTTTCCTTCTTTCTTCTTTTTTGCACACTTTTAAATATCTCTTTCTAATAATCTATTCATTTTAAATAATTTTAATGTATATTTACTAATAATTAAAAACAACGATCTAATTTGACAAGGTGCCCAAATGCAAACTGTTGCAAATGTAAACGTTGCAGCTGCGGCAACTCAACCAAACAGCCAGCCAAGTCCAAGCCCGTCGGACATGAGACGTGCGTACGACGCCCTCGGTATCGCCGTACCCCCGACGACGCAGACCGGCGCTGGTCTGCTACCCGGTCAGGGTGTCGGCCGTGGCGTACGAATGGCCGGCAATCCTGGCATGCAGGCGCAGCCCGGTGGCATGGCCAACGTGGCGCGACTACCGCAACGTGACGCGACAGGTACACTCCCTACCCACCTCACATTCCGTCCGTCCCACGTGAATGCAATGCAAGTAGCGCAGCAATTAACACGCGGCGGTCCTCCTGATCCTCCAGGTCAGTCGGTGGTAGGGGCGTCGCAGCAGGTCGTCGCGCCGAACGTCTCGCTGCCACTCAGCTCGGATCCGTCCGCGGTTACCGCGGCCGCGGCGGCCGCGGCGAGCCAGTCCACACCGACGAGCGGCAGCGCCGGCGCCGGCGCCAATGCTCGGGCGGCCAATCAGCAGCAGCAACAGCAGCCATCGGCGGCGGCTGCGGCCGCGGCGGCCAACATACAACAGCAACTCTTCGGGTTGAACGAGGCGGGACAACCCGGCGGCCTCATGAACGACAACAGCCGACTGTCGAGTCTACAGCTGCCCGGGGGCTTGCAACCCGGCCAGGTGACAGCGACACCCGTGCAAGGCACCAAGGAGTGGCACCAGTCCGTCACGCCCGATCTCAGAAATCATCTTGTACATAAACTGTAAGTGTCTATTGTTCCTGTTGTGATTTTCTACTTTTTTTTATTTACCATTATGGTACGTTTTGTTAAATGCAAATATACGTTTTTATTGCAGGGTTCAAGCGATATTTCCTACCCCCGATCCTCAAGCAATGCTAGATAAGAGAATGCACAATTTAGTTGCATACGCCCGAAAAGTTGAAGGTGATATGTATGAAATGGCCAACTCCAGGTCAGAGTACTACCATTTACTAGCCGAGAAAATCTACAAAATTCAAAAAGAACTAGGTAAGTTTGTTATGAATTAATAATTTTTTTCAATTTCCTGTCACTTGATATAATTCCTTTTAAAAAAAGCGCATATGACTTTTGATTTTTCATCCTTAACTTATTCTAAAGATGAGAGCCCGATAATGCGCCATAATAAGTCGGAAGGTTAATTAACTCATTTTAGTTTTTGCACACTATCATGGGTCAGTCACCTTACCTACATATTCCTTTTCTTCTACAATATTGTCACTCATGCACTGATCACGAGTAAACTAAAATACGTATCTCTATAATTTGCAGAGGATAAGCGTCAAAAGCGCAAAGAACAACAGCTTCAACAACAGCAGCAACAACAACAGCAACAACAGCCTCAGACCCCGGGCGCACCGGGCCCGAGTTTGAGGCCCTGCGCGCCGCCCGTCATGAACGCGAACATGCCCCGGCCCATCGGCACCGTCCAGCCAACGCTGCGCAGCCACTCGCCGGGCATGGGCCAGCTCGGACTCGCGGGTATGGGCATGCCCCATAATCACATGCAGTTCAATCAGCAAGCACAGCAGGTCCAGGCCCAGCAGGTTCAGGCTCAGCAGGCGCAGGTAAGGATCTTAAAACCATTTTTTTTTTTCGTGAGAATTTAGCGTGAAAATTAATACTTCACTTCTCTCTTAATGTAAGAAGTGAATATAATTGGCGCGCGATACTAAAGCGGGAGGTTAATTAGCCTATGTCAGCCTATACTTGGCCCATATGGTTCAGTCTTCTCATCTACAAAACAATCTTTATATTACAACCTTTTCTGTGTGCAAAACAAAAAACATTACAAAAATATTTTTGTCTATGTTCAGCAACAAGCTCAAGCGCAGCAGCAACAGCAACAGCAAGGCATGATGGTGGGTCCTGCGGGCCCAAGCCCCAACGGCCAATCCGTGTCGACGCCTAACATGGTGGCTAATCCGGGTTTGAGTCCATTCGGCCAGCCCCAGATGTCCCAGGCGAACCTCACCACAACCACTGCATCCGTGACGACTAGTCAATTCCCCACGTCGAACGGCACGACGGGTCTATCCAACAGTTCGCCCATTCACAACCAGAGTCAATTTACGGACATCATGAAGGCGAGACTGGCGGCGCAAGCAGTGCAAGCCGCGCAACAACAGGCGCAACCGACGAGCACGGCGAGTCAAAACGTTACGGCGTCGTCGATACCTCAAGCGCCGTCTCCCTTTAGCGGCATGCAGCAGTCGCAACAGCAGCAGCAACAAAATCAGCAACAACAGAATCAACAGCAGCAACAACAGTTCCTCGGCAATCGTCCGCTATCTGCATCGACGCCGAACGACTCCGGGCTGTCGGTTTCGACACCCCAGACGATTCCGCCACCCGCGTCGAGCGGACCCAGTCCCGGGGCTACGCCCATCACTAACGGCCCACAGTCAACGACTTCCACGCCCAACACGCCTCTCGTGCCCTCGCTGATGACGCCTTCGCAGGTGATGACGAGCGCCAATCAAACTCCTCCTCATCCAGCCGCGACTCCGTCCCCTGCGGGCCTGGGCAAAGGCATGAGTTCGCAAGAGCGGGCAGCTCTAAACGCGCCCCGCACCTCATCCATGTCGTCGCAAATGGCTGCTATTACGGCAGCTCTCGATCAGGACAACTCGCCCAGTCCTACCATGAACAACGAAAAGGGCAAGCTCGATAACATGGAAGAGGACACGAATGTGAAAATGGAGATGGATCAGGAAGAAGGTGGCGAGGGTAGGTCGGAAAGTGGTAGTGGCACCGGCAAGAACGTCAACAACGATATGACGAGCAGCAGCATGCAGATCAAGACTGAGATCAAGCAGGAGCCCATGGAGGAGGGAGCCGGCGACGCTAGCGGCTCTGCCAACATTAAGGTAAAAAATAATTCATAAGACATTGTATGATGAATTGACAAAAAAAATATGACCTTTACTAACAAACAAAATTTTGTTTTAGGAGGAATCGGGCATCAAAGAAGAGATGATCTCGGGTATGAATCAAGAATCATCAAGTAGTGATATAAAGCCAGCGATGCCAGAGCCAATACCATCGAGCACTAGTTCAACCGACAAGAAGCCACCGGTCTGTCTGTTCAAACCTGACGAACTGAGGCAGGCGTTAATGCCGACCCTCGAGAAGCTGTACAGGCAGGATCCGGAGTCATTGCCGTTCCGACAGCCCGTTGATCCGCAGGCATTAGCCATACCTGATTATTTCGATATCGTGAAAAAGCCCATGGACCTGTCGACAATTAAACGGAAACTCGACACGGGACAGTACAGCGATCCCTGGCAATACGTTGACGACGTATGGATGATGTTCGAGAACGCTTGGTTATATAATCGCAAGACTTCCAAAGTTTATAGATATTGTACAAAGGTTAGTTGGCTTTGTGATAATGTGTTACTTTCATTTTTGTAACTAGCATGGTTATAAACGTAATTGATAATAATGAAATATCTTTTTACAGTTATCGGAGGTCTTCGAGAAAGAAATTGATCCTGTGATGCAAGCACTAGGTTATTGTTGCGGCAGAAAGTACACGTTTAATCCTCAAGTACTATGCTGTTATGGCAAACAACTCTGTACAATTCCGAGGGACGCTAAATACTACTCGTACCAAAACAGGTCAGTTTTCCTTTTACATTCTGCTCATATGATACATAATCTTAGTTCACATAGTACAGGTTTTATATTAAGTAAATAGGTACTTGAAGAAAATTTTTTTATTAGAATCATTGATCCAATAATATTTGTACGTTACTGTTGAAGAAGTGTAACATAAAATTTCCTTCAAGTATAGCTCATCACATATGTATTTATCCATACACCATGCACGAATAGAATATTAAAAATTCATCCTCGTAGCATACTTAGGGTATATTTGTATTGATAAGACACGATAGTTCTAGTCCCTTAGTGTGCTCTAATCCGTTATAAATAGACGGTGTCTCCGGTATATTTTCTCCCTTTGTTTTTATTTCGTGAACGACGTGTGGGTATATATGGTGTGCACCAGTTTGATTTGGAAGGCTAATTAATTAACCCGTCTTGGCTTCTTAGCTAATATGGGCTAGTCACCTTGCCTGAAATTTCTAAGATTTCATTGGAACACAATTTCATTATGCTAAGGAAGGTTACATACATAGAAACAGATACTTAATTTTTGTCGTTGGATGAATGTTTTTTTTTTGTATAAAATTATATCGATAAAATAAGTATTAGTTGTAAAAATATAAAAATATCAAATTTAAATGAATGATGTATAAGTTTTTCTGTTTAGCCTTCCTTTACAAAGCTTCAGTCATAATAAGCCATCATTTATGTCTTACTGCAATCACAAAATATAAGCTTTTTATTACATTCATTTTTATGTTAACTCGATTTTTTTCTTAATTACTAAATTCATAAGGATACCTTATTAACACTGAAGCCATTATAATTATTTGTGAAATTTGATTCACTAGTTAATTGTAAGAATATCACCAAGGTACTTCACTTCAGAATTTACCATCGTTTTGGATTCAAAAAGTGTTATAAGGCTTATTATAAAATTTTTCAATGAGTTAAATGTACAATTGTATAATATTCTTTAAGAATTGCCTTATTGTACTTTCACGAATTAACTTTTCAAAAAGCAAACATAAAATGCACCAGCTTTTCATCAAGCTTCTATATCATTCATGTATTATAAAATTTTCAATAAGTTTCATTCATTACGTAAAAAAATTTAGAATTGTTTGATTTGAAGCACCTACCCCGGGATTAAATTTCGCATATGTACAAACATGCTACATTAAAAAGGATATTGTATCATACAATGTTTTATTTTATTTGCATATGTAACATTTAACTTGGGTTTTTATAACGTATTATTTGTCTAACCATGGCACTATTGTTCTCTTCTTTGTATGTACCCTCCTTGAAAAACCACCTCCACGGATTGCGCACACACGCACACACCACAATCCGTGTTTGCCGCTTGCTTCTTGTGTTGCCTACGTTCTCTCGCTTCTCCCTACGCCACAACCTCTTCGCCATCGATCGCAAATCAATTGGTTGCTTGGACACTCGGATGATTGACTGAATATCGGCATTATACCGAATTACCAATGGAATCGCAAAATTATCATAACGGAATAATCGGAAAAAATATAACACACGAATCGTTCACCATAAAAAATTGCACTCACAATAACGGACCACAAATTATCAATTGGCAATCCGAAAATAAACGTCAACTAATAAAAAATAATAACAAATACGAAATAACGCACGTCCATACATATACATCCTTCATCGATTGTGGAATGCCGTTCCCGAAAAAAAATTGCGCACGTTTTGCTGGACTCACGAAATCACATTCGCCTGCGTAAACATGACTAACGATCATATATCCATGATAAAAAATAATGAAATAAATAATAATCCGAATGTCCGATAAAACCCCTCCATTTTGGATTGAAAATCGGACGTTTAATACAAATAGTGTAAAATCCTATGGTCTTGTTTCTGACAGATACACCTTCTGTCAAAAATGTTTCAACGACATTCCTGGAGATACGGTGACGTTAGGCGACGATCCCACACAACCACAAACGTAAGTATTTTTTTCTTATTTTAGCTTTTCTAGAAAAGGTCCTTAATAAATTTTTAAAATAACTAATTTAAAAAATTTTTTTTAAACTTTATGAGTTTTGTAATCTATTTGCTTTCCACGGAAATAGTCATTTATACGACAAAATAACTAAATTATTAACGAACAAATAGAATAAATTTTGAAAATAAACTTATAAATTCAAACATTAGGACCTTTCTACAAAAAATATTCGCATAATTAACAGTTAGTCTAATTCATCAATTCTTTGTAGTGTCATTAAAAAAGAAGAGTTCCAAGAAATGAAAAACGATCATTTGGAGCAAGAGCCATTTGTCATATGTACAGATTGCGGCAGGAAAGTACATCAAATATGCGTGCTGCACATGGAAGCTATTTGGCCAATGGGGTGAGTTTTCGAAACGCGTGAACATAATTATTCCTCAAGTAACAGATGTAGCAGTGACTTATAACGTTAATCGTTGTTGTTTTCATCATTCCAGATACACCTGTGATAATTGCTTGAAAAAGAAATCCCAGAAGCGCAAAGAGAACAAGTTTAGCGCGAAACGGCTACCCACGACGAAGCTCGGCACGTTTATCGAGACCCGGGTGAACAATTTCCTGAAGAAGAAGGAGGCAGGCGCTGGCGAGGTGGCGATACGCGTCGTCGCCTCGAGCGACAAAGTTGTGGAAGTGAAGCCAGGTATGAGAAGTCGTTTTGTCGAAAACGGTGACATGCCCGGTGAGTTTCCCTATCGTGCCAAGGCGCTGTTCGCCTTCGAGGAAGTCGATGGCACGGATGTCTGCTTCTTCGGCATGCATGTGCAGGAATATGGCAGCGAGTGCACGCCGCCCAATACGAGGCGAGTATACATCGCCTACCTTGACTCGGTGCACTTCTTCAGGCCCAGGCAGTTCAGGACGGCAGTCTATCATGAGATTCTGCTTGGCTATCTGGATTACGCTAAGCAACTTGGGTAAGAGTCTCGCCAAAAGCTTTCTATTCTTTTATTGTCTCATGAATGGTAAACTTAATTTTGTATTTTTTATTCGTCTTCAGTTACACAATGGCTCACATTTGGGCGTGTCCGCCATCTGAAGGTGATGATTACATTTTCCACTGCCATCCTGGAGATCAGAAAATTCCAAAACCCAAGAGATTACAAGAATGGTACAAGAAAATGTTAGACAAAGGAATTCTGGAAAGAATAGTATTAGATTATAAAGTAAGTGCATTTCAAACATTGTTTTTCGTTTTTTCTTTTTTGTTGATTTTGATATAATTCATTGTTTATTAATCAACAATTGTATGAAAAATAAATATTGCTTTGTGGTATAAATACACCTAGTCTCAGTGTTACCTGTTTGTCAATATTGTCACTCAGGTGTCTAGTGAGACTTAAAGTAATGTTTCCATTAATAAGCTAATGTTCTTATGACACATTATGATTTGGACATAGGTTAAATGGATAACAATTTTTTTTAACATTTCTTTTTTCTGACATTTTTAGCGCACAGTTTTAAAATATGATTTATATTGTTTTTCAGGATATCTTAAAGCAAGCGATGGAAGATAAATTGTCGTCTGCTGCGGATCTGCCCTATTTCGAAGGTGATTTCTGGCCTAACGTTCTCGAAGAGAGCATAAAGGAATTGAACCAAGAAGAAGAGGAGAAACGCAAGCAGGCTGAAGCTGCGGAAGCCGCGGCTGCTGCAAATGTGAGTACACTAATAGTTTGAATTGTAAAACGAAATAAATTAAAATTCTTTTTATGAAGAAAGTTGTTACATTAAACAAATTTTACTTGGATTGCAGATTTTCTCCTTGTCTGAGGATTCAGAAGCTGGACCTGATGGCAAAAAGAAAGGACAGAAGAAGGCGAAAAAGTCTAACAAGTCCAAAGCAAATCAAAGAAAGAACAGTAAAAAGTCGAATACTCCACAAACTGGAAATGATCTCTCAGCTAAAATTTTCGCCACTATGGAGAAACATAAAGAAGTATTTTTCGTTATCAGACTCCACAGTGCCCAAAGTGCAGCTAGTTTAGCGGTAAGTTTTAGAAAATAGAAATTGGACAATAAAACAATATTATAAACGTTTGTTTGAAAAATTAATTTTGTCTTGTTTATATGTACAGCCAATCCAAGACCAAGATCCAATACTCAATTGTGATTTGATGGATGGTCGCGATGCTTTCCTCACGATGGCGAAAGAAAAGCATTACGAATTCTCATCTCTTAGAAGAGCGAAATTTAGCTCGATGTCCATGTTGTATGAATTACACAATCAAGGTTCAGATAAATTTGTATACAATTGTAATAAGTGTAAGAGTCACGTCGAGACGAGGTATCACTGTACGGTGTGTGATGTAAGTATAGTTTTTTTATATTTATGTAATTTATTTGAGCATTATAAATAATTTACACTTGTAATGCTATTACAAAGGTTTCTAAATATTTAAAAATGTTTAATTGATCTTATTTTTAATTTGTTACAGGATTTCGATTTGTGTCTAAGTTGTAAAGAAAAAGAAGGTCATCCACACCTTATGGAGAAACTTGGTTTGGACTTGGACGATGGTTCATCGCCGACGGATACGAAACAAGTCAATCCAACGGTAAGTTCCACATTTTTATTAACATATCTTTGTAATTTAATTTTTTTAATTGTTACTCATAAAAAGTTATAGAAACTGTGCACGTCGTTAAATTTAAAAGAAAAAGAAAAATGTAGTTATCAATATTATCATTCTTTGTTATTTTTCATTCATACAGTGCAATATAAATGCTTTAATTTAACAAAATTGCAACAATGTTAAAAAATATTATTTAAGATTGTTTTTATTAACTTTTCTACGATAAAGTCAATTTTTGTTTCAAAATAGCTTTATAATAACGCGAAATATGAAATTTAATTGGAATACTATAATTGTTATTAATAAAATCGATTTACAAGCGATACGTTTATACGTCCGAGAATTCGGTGCAAGTAAAATGCGACGCTTTTGTAGCCAAGATGGCGGAACTGATGGCATCGCGAGGCTGCGCTGTATACCTATATCTAGAATATATATATGTTCACAAGTTATACTTGTGCGCCATATTGACTGAAAAACTTCGCACTTTCGTAATTTTTTAAGACGCAGCAATTGACGCTAATAAATCGTTATTCTGGTTTATTTTCGCATTTAAACATTATTTTAAAATTTTTTCAAATAAATTTTCGAGTTGTAATCGTTTCTTTTATAAATTTTTCGACAAGGATTTTTTTTATAACGATTTTCTTTGTACGATAGCAGCGCTCCGAAAATGCAAAAAAATGTTCATTAACATGATTATTTTTTTAAAAAAGAAAATTTATTCATAATTTTTGCATAAATTGAGATTTTAATATTTTTTTTTTTTTTTTTCTTATAAAAATATTAATTCTTTGTTTCGCTAAAGATTAAATGATGAATATTTATTTCTCAAATAAAATATTATTTTTCTTGAAAATACCACAAAGTTTACAAGAGACCTTAACCATTCTAATTTTAATTTTTTCTCGTACCCTTTCCAACAGGAGGCACGAAGGTTCTCGATACAGAGGTGTATACAACATCTGGTGCACGCATGCCAGTGCAAGGACGCGAACTGCCGGTTAGCAAGCTGCCAAAGGATGAAGAGGGTGGTGACGCACATAAAGACCTGCAAGAGGCGCACGAGTGGCGCATGCCCGATCTGCAAGCAACTCGTCGCCCTTTGCTGTCATCACGCAAGCCTGTGTCAGGAGGCAAAATGTGCGGTGCCTTTCTGCGACAACATCAAACATAAGCTCAAACAACAACGACAGCACCAACGACTGCAGCAGGCTCAACTATTACGGTAAGAAAACCATTTCTCGACTGACGCATTTCTATCTTATTAAAAAATAAACGAAGAAGCTAATGATAATATCATTAAAATTCTTTCTTTGTTCTTAGACGACGAATGGCTGTGATGACGAACCAACGACCGACAGGATCGGAGTCGGCTCTTCAGTCGGGTCCGCCGACGACGAATCCCGCAATGTCGACGGGCGCGGTGATGAAACCCGGCATAAGTCCGACCTCGTTACCCTCTCCCCACCATCAGCCGGGTATTGGCATGAAACCCGCTCCCCAGACGCCGCCCGCACACGTACTGCAGGTGGTTAAGCAGGTGCAGGAGGAAGCAGCACGACAGCAGGCGCCCCATGTCGGCTACGGCAAGGTGACGCCTGGTGTTGGCGTTAATGTTGGCGTTGGGGTAGCCGGTCAGCCTGGCGGCGTCATGCCACCACCACAGATGCAAAGGCCTATGCCTGTACAGATGTCCAATCCCGGTGGTACCCACCTCATCTCCATGGACCAATGGCAACCAAAGTAAGCACCCTTTGATGAATTATCAAATTAATATAAGTGATTTACTGGAATACTAACATAATGATGAAACTAATTTGTTTTCTTTCGTAACAGCAGCAATACGCTGAACTTCAGGTACCAGCCAAATGCTGTAATGCAGCAGAATCCAGGTTTGAGGCAACAGGCGCCACAGCTTCTGCCGCAGCAACAACAGCAACAACAACAACAGCAACAACAACAGCAGCAACAGCAGCAGCAGGCGCCGCAGCAGCAGCAGCAGCAACAGCCAGGCCAGCCGGGTATGGGTGGCATGGGCGGCATGGGTGCTCAAATGCCCAGGCAACCCGGTGTCATGGGTAATCCCACTGGTCAAGTCGGTCAAACGGCGGCGGGCAAGCAAGCCCTGCTACAGCTGATGCAGACCTTGCGTAGTCCCAACACTCCCGAGCAACAAAAACAAATACTCCAAATACTTAAAAGCCATCCGCCCCTTATGGCTGCCTGCATCAAACAGCGCCATGTAAGTGCTCGTCAAAAACAGTTTCATTACACAGTACAAGGGAAATTTGCGTTTGTTGTAAAATATAAACACATATGCTGAGTATAACTAACCTTCCGAATTTTTTCAATATCAAAAGGCAATGGCACTCCAGCAGCAGACAGGCCAGCAAGCTGGTGGCGCTGGACCTCTGGGTCCTGGCCAATCTCAGCAACAGCAGCAGCAACAGCAGCAGCAACAGCAACAGCAGCAGCAACAGCTTGGTCTGCATATGATCTCGTCACAGCAGCAGCAGCAACAGCAACAGCAGCAGCAAACGCAACAAGGCCGCATGCAAATACAAGCTATGCTAAATCAACAGCAGCAGCAACAACAGCAGCAACATCAGCAGCAGCCTCAACAGCAGCAAACACAACAGCAACAGCAGCAGCAACAGTGGTACAAGCAACAACAGATGTTACTTCTACAGAGGCATCAGCAGCAAGCGGTGGTGCAGCAACAAGCAGCGGCAGCTGCGGCTGCTGGATCTCAGCCTTTCACTCAGCCCTCAGCACCACCCTACGGTCAGCAGAGGCCTATTAGGCCACCTATGTTGGGTAAGTTTTCCAAACCCTTAATAAACCCTTAATAAACTTGTACCAATAGTTGAGAGTAACAAAATCAATGATAACGTATCGTATGTATTTATTTGCAGGCTACAGCGGTTTCAGTGATCAGGCATACGGGCAGCCGGGTCTGAAGCCCACGCCGCCGCCGGTGCCGTCGCCCCAGGGTGTGATGGGCCCACCTGGCATCTCGGTGCAGCAGCAGTTAATGCAATCGGTGCGCTCGCCGCCCCCGATACGCTCGCCCCAGCCGAATCCGTCGCCGCGGCCGGTTCCGTCGCCGCGCAACCAGCCGGTGCCGTCGCCCCGCGCCAATCCCGTGCCCTCGCCCCATCACCATCCTAGCGGCGGTGGCCATGCCACGCCGACGCACTCGCCGGCCCACGAATTAGGCGGCCCCAGCGAGATGATGCTCTCGCAACTTAGCCAGGCAGCGGCGGGCTCGCAGCCGGCGGGCGGACCGGGCCACCCCTCGGCGATGCCCCACCATCCGTCGCCCGCAGCACCAGGTAGCGCAGCGGGCGGCCAGGACGCCAACGACGTCACCCCCATGACGCCGCAGGACCAGCTCTCCAAGTTCGTCGAAGGCTTGTAGTGACTGTTGTCGTGACACACGGTGGTTGTAGTTCTAGCAGCAGCAGTTGCAGCGGCGTCCAGTGCGCGGCGGACAGCTGAGGTCGTTGTTGTGACGTCGCAGGCGTGAGGGGAGAATCGCTTCTCCGCACGCGGTGGGAGGGCCCCCACCCCTGGACAGTGTTGTATAGTTTATACATATTATATATATAAAAGATATTGCGCGAGCGCTGCGTAGCCGGAGGGGGAGAGGAGGGGGAGGAGGAAAGAGGACGCGCGACAGTGACGTGAATTTTTTTCTTTAAAAAAAGGAACGGGGTACGAACGCCCAACGCGTGACTTTTCCGTTCCGGCGCGCGGAGCGGGATAGTCCACGATGACATTGTATAGGGCGCGAGCGGCCTCCTCGCGCGGCCTCTTTACCTCCTTCTCGCTCGTCATCTCTCTTTCTCTCTCTTTACTTTTTGTATTTTGATGCCGATGATGCGCCGAAATTCTCGTTTATATATACACATATATATATATATATATATATATGTGTGTGTGTGTGTGTGTGCGCGTGCCTGCGCGCGCGTTAATGATGTGTGCGTGCGTGTGTCTGTGCGCGGTAAGCGTGTGCGTCTCGTTTATATGTAGATGTATGTATATGAAGAAGAAGGATTAAAGTAACGAATGGGAGGGATAGAGCAAGCAATCGAACGTATTTCCTAAAGCGGGCTTTTAAACAATGATGAAAAAATAAAAATATCGCGGGAATTAAAATAATTAAAAGACACGCGTGTGAACAATGACAGACTATATGCGTATATATATATATAAAAATTATTTTAAAGGAATTCTACTCCCCACACTGACACGCATACACACGCGTTGTGTGTCCCACCTACACCAGACTCCCTTTCTAGTTTTTTATTTCCTCTCTCGCTCGTTTCGCGCGCGGACGCGAGATGAGGAGGAAACACTCTCGTACACACCATATAAGCAATTTTAATATGCCGTTTATCCTCATATGTCTTTTTCTTCAATATATACATTATTTTTCGCTGCTGCTGATCGCGTGAGAGCAGATTTAAGTAAAATCGTACAAATGTGTTGTGTATACTTAACGTTAATTAATTATTAAATAATTCAAGAATGATGAGAAAAAAGCAAAATATACTGTAGCGACTATGCAGTTATTACCATTACGTATATGTATTATATATTATTGTGACAAAATGCAAAGATAAATAGGATGAATTTTCTTGTACGATGCAAAAGGACGATTATTAAGAGAGAAAAAAAATGATAACGATGGATCACAGGATCAACAATCCACGTATTGTAATGTTTTAAATTAAGGTAGAGAGGATAGATAAAAAAAATAAACAAATAAGTGAACAATATGTGAGTGCAACGCAAAACGATGAAATAAGACAATTGAGTTTTTAGAGACCAGAGTTATTAAGCGAATATGTTAGATCATAAGGTCATTTGTTATTAAACAAAAAATACTATCATACAGAAGTAACTGCGAGAATCCTCCGTATCACGGGACGTAGCGGAGCAGAGAGACACGTGAATGCGAGTACGAAAGAATATATAAAAAAAAAGAGGAAAAATTTACGGTCACCTTTTGACCGCAAACCTTGTAGTAACTATTATATGAAACAAAAAAGATTTTACAAGATTAATACGAATGGAAAGAAAGAAAAAATAATTGAGCAAACCAACCCACAACTGACTAGCTTAGGCATATTTCTCGGCGTTTCTTAATTCGCGTATATAGGAAGGACAAGGGCTTGAGGCAACAATTATAGTGTATTCCGCGTGTATGCGTGCGCGTGCGTGTGTATATGTATGTATGTATGTATGTGTTTGGTTTGACATCGGCTGTAGGGACGGCGATGACGACGCGCGCGCGCGTGTGAGCGCACCTCCCTCCCCAAAACAATAGGAACGAGAGAGAGACAAGTGCTGAGCTAGCTAGAGAGAGAGAGAGAGAGAGAGAGAGAGAGAGAGAGAGAGAGAGAGAGAGAGAGAGA
>JAYJLV010000027.1:2941733-2961258 GCA_036873485.1 Torymus texanus | reverse complement strand
TCTCTCTCTCTCTCTCTCTCTTTCTCTCTCTCTCTCTCTCTCTTTCTCTCTCTCTCTCTCTCTCTCTCTCTCTCTCTTTCTTTTCTCACTTTGTTTTCCCCCTCGCTTTCTCATTTTTTGTATATTGTTTTCAAACGAAGTCGCGCCCTCATCTTCAAACCATCATCAAGTCGATTCGCGAACTATCACAAAATTGATTGCTGGTTCTCATAGGTTTCGTCTTTTCTTTTTTTTTATTTATCATCCTCTTTGTTAATTATTTATTTTATCTTCTCCTATCTTTTGCGTTTGTACGAGGTGCTTCTAAAACCGTTACTATATTTTTTTAACGAATATTGAACTTCTTCGAACGAATTCACTCGCGTGTGTCGGGTGTGTATAGATGCGTAACATTCTTCGCGCCGGCCTCGTCCTGTTCGAAAAAGTCTTATACCCTAAGCTTCCATTTATACAATTATTTTTCGCTCTTATTTTCCTGACTCTTTTTAATAATCTGTTCCCTGGTTCGAAAAACGCGCGTCACTCGCCTTCCATTGATTTGCACTCCGAAAATCACATGTAGCTTTTTTTCTCTCTTTCTTTTTCACACGTGACGATAGTATCGTATAAGTATTATGAGATTTGTAAGAAAAACGAATAGAATATCATTTGTTTTTGATTAATGACTTTTTATTATTTTGCTATTTTCTTCTGAATTAAGTATAATTACATAGAATATTATATATTTTCAGCAAATTAATTGACCAAATATTTTGTACACTTGTAACTTTTAGAAAATTGATAATTTCAATTTAAAAATAACTATAACAGTTTTTGATATTATAACATGAAAATTTATATACTTAATACAAATATCTACGTAACATTTTCAAGAAATGAAACACCATTAGTTCCTTTCTTTCTCCTTCGTATCGTCTCGTGTTTAAAAGTCAATCGTATCAATTCTCGAAAAATGTCACTTTGCTTTACATTATATCGTTATCATTATTAAATATTATCATTATTATTATAATTATTATTATTACATTTTATAATCACAATTTTCGCGAATTTAGAAGACACCTGGTACGCGATATATTTATTCTATTTTTTAATTGGGTTCGTTTTTCTCTCATTCTTTCCCCTGATATCTCTCTCTGCTTCTTTTTAATTTTGTTCATTTATATATATATATATATATATATACATATATATATATATATATATATATATCGCACAATGATTGTGAAATGACACCACTTTAGTTTGTTTTTTTTTTTGTTATGTTTCCTATGGTACATACACAATGAGACACCTTATTGTTCACATAGTAAGAATATATGTCTACGTACAACTCGGTGGCGTGCGAATGCGCAGCTCTTCGTAGTATTTGACAGTTGTTCAAATGTGGCTCGTTTCATAATTATTTTGTAATTCATACCATCAATATACATGTATTGTCATTCTAAAATGGTGTTTTTATTTGAAACTCAATTAAATAAGTGTCACTAAAAATTCTTATGGAACTTGATAGGTTTTCGTTAAATATGGCAAAAATTTTGTAACCTTATAAAGAATAATTTCGACTAATAATTAAATTTGTATTTATTTTCAAGTATATTAAACAATATGATAAAATATTTACAGCAGTAATTTTTTGAAACGAGCCTCATTATGAGTAATAACTGAATACTTCTCTCTTTCAATATCATCATTCGTCTGCCTTTCACCCTTTCGATTCTTTCCTAAGTTTTTCGTCATCGTAATTTGCATAATTGGGTCCTCTAGAACCGTTAAATTCCATCTTAATGTTGAATTATAACAGTCTAATACAATACATCATTTCGTCGAGCTTATATAGAAGAAAAGATATATTGTATCTTTATTCAAAATGGAATCAGTTTGTGAAATGCAAAGACCCAATTATTCGTATACGATCGATTTTTTCTTCACAAATGCTGCGACAGTAACAACGAAGCACGTGATATGCGCAAAAACTATACATGCATTTTTGTAATTGCTAGTACGCTTTTATTTCCCTCATTTTTTTCCTGAAACCGTCAACGCAATAAGCAGCACACGTGCAGTCTCTCACTGTGCGGGTAGCGTATACACGATAATGAAGAGCAAACTTTTTTGGAAACAAACAATTGCGTTTATTTACAGGAGGCGCAAACGAGAAACGACTCGACGAAAGAATGCGTTATTCGTAGATATTATGCTTAAAAATTATGGTTAGCGTTGCAAATGAAGTTTTATTCGTGATTGGACTCCAGTGACATTCGTAATATCGATAGCGTACGTGAAATTTTGTATTCAATTCATCAATTCTCAATACTAAAAAATTTTATTTCATGAATTAAGTGAGTAAAAACTTGCAATCCACTCTAGGAGAAAATAATAATCATAATATATATATATATATATGTATATTAGACATAGTTACTCGTGTAAAAAATGCAAAATGCCATGTATTAATTACATTTTTATACGTATACATATTTTTGAGAAATTAATTCTTAAATTTGTTCTTCCTCGTGGGTTGTATTTTATAATTACACAATATAAAAAATGCCGTTGTTTTACGAATTTCACAAGTCCTATAATAAGTTTTTATATGTAACTCAGTGCTAATGAAGCAGCTTGAATTTATCCTGTAGTGAGGAAGTGAATGCAAAACGGTCGCGGCTTAAGCCTGAAGTGCAAGAAGATAAAGTTTCGGTAACAATTTTAATACCATTCTTTAGCTATTACACACAAATTCACCGATTTTGCAAGAGTTCACGCGCTCAATAATTTATCGCTCAAAAACTATTTACGATTTCAGAAAATGTGAAAGTCAATGAATAAAAATGGAAAAATAATAATTGTAGGTTTGAGTACAAAAAGAAATTGTTCTATTGATAAACAAATGCAAAATGATTGACAATATCTATAAAAAAATGAACATTTATCTTTTTACGAAAATAAAATATTAAATTTAGCCCTACACGTTAACCAGCCAGGGGCCAAAAAGTGCGGTTAATAATATATCGTAATGATTTTCATGTAAAGGCATGTCGTATTGATATTCACATTTTCTGTTATTGTTACAAGTACGTATCTGGATAAATAATCTTTTTAATCTGTATCGGGAATAATCTTCAATTTTTGAGCATTAACAAAAAAGCAGCGCATATCTGTTTTGAGTTTGATATCATGGCACAAACGGTCAGTTTAATAACTTCAATTTCACAACACCAGTATTTTATGAGTTTCATCTAATATTTTTTCAGCATTTCAAATTTTCTTGCGTCTCATTTTTTAACTCGATAACTTGGCTACTTGAACGAAATAATGGATTCAACTTCACTACAATAATGGTTTTTTTTCTTAGTTTTTCTCACTTTTTGTTTACTCACTACTTTTCTTATTTCTTGTATGCTATATTCAGGATTTCGCTTAATCGTTTTTTCTGCACATCGTCACGCTTCGCTTTATTCAAACTATATATACTTTTTTCATTTTTAAGTTTCTTTCATTTATCCTTTTTTTTTGTAACTTTTATTAAAAAACGAAGGCCACTGAATCCAGAATCTATTGCAAGCTATCGTATTTATCATCAGTTTTCTGTCCATTCGGTTTATAATTGGTAAAAAGTTTCTCATCCTTCCCTCTTTCCTATATTTCTGTGCTTTTCGGTCGAGTTCGAAAATTCATTAAAAAACTACGTCAAACGCTAAAGCAAATGTTAGGCCAAGATCAGGCGGTATCGCAGTTTGTCTTCATGCTCGGCACGGGAATGAAGAAATTACCTTCTTTCCTCATCTAGAGATTCTGAAGTAACAGGTGAGTTTCAAAGTCCCGAGACAAAGTAACTTACAATGAGGTTTCTATGGTATTGTTTTTATAAATATTTTATGTTTCTTTTATCTAAAATTAAAACATTGCTACACAATTTGTATAGATTTAAAATTTTCACGCTAATATATTGAGAAATGATGATTTTTAAAATCCATTCGCGATGTATAACGTATGACCGATAACTTTAAATACATCCGAACTTATATTTTTTCATTGACATGATTAAAAATTAAATATTAAAAGATGTCGTTTTAGATATTTAAAAATAAAATAAATCAAATCTTTCGAGATCTTAAAACTCACCTAGAGAAAAATACTAAAAATAGCACACAATTTTACTAATCACAAATTAAGGTTGACTTCACAGTACTTTATCAATAAACAATAAATCTAACGCTGCTCTCGGTGAGATATTTCCGATCAAACGATCGATCACAAAATTGGGTATTGTCATGTTTCTGCAATTAATATATAACAATAACGAAAATAAAAGAATGAATTTCGCAGACTGGTTGTCGTTTTATCTCTTCTCTTAAAATACTGATTGCCCATAGCCCTTAGCATTGCACGCATATTTCATTTCCATTTTTCTAAAATACATATAATATTAAAGGGAAACATTCATTAAAATTTTTAATTTAAACGTTGTTTTGAAATGAGTGTCAATATAACACGACTTTTACTTATCAAGAAGATTCTTTTTAAAGGTAATAAAAAAGGATATTTTTTACGAATTCAAACATATTCTGTCACGTTATTTATAATAAACATAATAAACACATTGAATTAAATTTTTTTTGTATTTAAAAATTTAGTTTCACAAAAAATCTTTTCAGAAAAATCAATCAAATCAATGACTACATAACTAAGGTAATAAAGAAATATTAATATAAAAATAATTCATAGTTTTTTACACGACATTATTCAGTCAAGTAAAAAATATCTTTCATGTACCCTTAATAAAACGAACAACAAATCAATCATCAACCACACTCAACAATGTCAGAATGCTTAAAATTAAAAAACGATATAGAAAATTCGTCATTATCTCCAGATTATACATATATACATCATAAAATATCTAGCAAGATTACGTTCGAAGTCTTTGTGCTGCATACATCGAGTATTTAGAAGAATTATAACAGGGCAAAAACTTTGCTCACACTCGAAGCCTCTCTTTGTATCATTCGCTTGGCCAGGCACGAAAAGGTTGATTTCAGAAAGTGTATTGGGCTATTTCATTTTTTAAGTGCTCTGTGAAATCACTTTCTTTAAATATTCGAATGTATTCATGCTACAAGTGGATTAAGTTTAATTTTGTTAAAATATAATTTTCAGTATTACGTCACTTACCCAAGAGTATTTTTTGTATATAATACAATTTAAATATTTTCATTAGATATTTTGTACATGATTTATCTTAAACTCAAAACCACCAATTCTACTTAAAACATTGATTTATGTAAAATGCAACAAGTTTTACTCGATATTGTTTTGGCAGTGAAAATTTTCAAGACCAATTTTTCCGTTAATATTTATAATAGTATTAAAGAAACATTTGATTCAACAACGATAGTCTAGTTCCACTTTTAGCATAAGCTTTTTTCCACTGGTACATTTTAAAAACAGTACTAAACACAACATCGTGCTTAACAAAAATAATAAAAATAAGTTAGCTGTTCAGTCATTTAACTTCATAGCTGAGTATCTATTTAAAAATGTCATGTGTACACGCATCTGGTACGATTTTTTAAAGATAATTTTGCACTAAGAATTAAAAGACACAAGTACATATATTTATTTATATTTACAATGCAGAAGAGTTTTTATTTTTCACTCTTATTTGGAAATATTCATCATATTTGTCATGATAAAAAAATTACTTCAAAGATCAAACCTTTTTTTTTACTTATACTTTAAATAGATATTCAACGGCATTAATTTTGGGTTACTACGCTCCTAAGTCATTTTCCCGACAAGAATCTAATATGTATTGATTAGATTATCGCTAATGCTCCCTAAATGTATTTTCATAATTTTTGCTCGCACGTCACAATATTCAATCGTACTTTTTTTTTTATTTCACGCACCACACTTCATTGAATTAATTAATATTTAATAATAAAGATAACCGAACAGCCTTCTCCGCCCCTTGTTTAATCCTTCTCTTTTAATCCGTTTACAACACTTACACTTTACGTTGAGAAAATAACTTTTTTATTCTATATATAGCAAGTTCACTGTTGGTTAACGTTATTAGTAAGAACCTAGTTTGCGCGAAAATCTTCTCAGATCTGATCATTCCGAAAGTTTAGGAGAGGTAAACATTTTCATACTTCCTTATATTTCGAGAACATTACAAAATCCGACTATCATTGTTCATATACAATGTTAAGTGTGACTTGGAAAAAATAAAGATTTTCATCACTGATTAATATCAGATTAAAAGATCGCTTCTTTTTCATAAAAAATGACCCAAAAATGTATAATTATTTCTATCATAAAAAAAAAAAAAAAAAAAAATCACATACCTTTGAGATCAATATTCGCGATAAAAGGTAAAAAAAAAAAAAAAAAAAAAAAATAAAATAATAAAACAAACCTACACAATAATCTTTATCATTTTATACATTGTACGTAAGCGCAATAAAAGTCGAGCTAGTAAAATTTTTAAATATCGGCAGCATTTTTTTCACACGACTATAAAACGAAGAAGAGCGACAAAACAACTTGGTATATATGTATACCGTGTGTACAGTGTTTTCTTTTTAATGCTTTGGTATTTCTGTATAGAAGCTAAGATTGCTAAAGCACACAGCTCGATTCTACGAGAACCGTTGAAATGTGCGCGTTCGTACGAACGGTAAAAGTTCGCAGTTTCATGCATTGAAGTCGTGGGCTCTCAAGTTATTAGCCGAGGACTGTGCAGACCTTCGACCTGCTGGTCGATGGGAGGACAGTGCTGGGTGTCCGGTGGCCCCCAGTCGTGTAGATTGCCACTGTTGGCCAAACGGTGTGTTAACCTGTGAGCTATCGAGAAGCCGCCGCTGCCTTCAAGTTGTGTTAGCACTATTATAACTTGCCTGTAAATCAAAATTAATAATTCGAGGATTGGCTGCTTCATTTTTTTAAATGTAATGCATTTATCAATATGAATTAACGACTTATTGGGACATGCACGTATTTAGAATTACTTTTTATGAAAGTAAATAACGGGTTTTACTACTGTAACTAATAATATTTACATCGAAAAATCATACAGGAAAGGCGTAATTACGAATCATTTGAAAAGGGTATATTTATCAATGATTTTACCTATGAAGTGGAGGAACGCTGTCGGCAGTTCTAAGTTGTCCTCTTGTGGATACAACATTGTAACTCTCGTGGCAGTCACACTTTACGTGAATCCATTTATTAACGTGGCGATTTTCAACCATAACGACCAAGCCTGCCCAACCTTTGGTTAGATAATAGGCTGTCATGCCTTCTCTACCCTGGAAAAATAAAGTACTTGTTTAATATGATAGCTAAATTTATAGCAATTTTTTATTTATGCAATTTATAGCAAAAACCTATTGCTGGAAATTCGAACTTTGAGAAACAAACAAACTTTCATTCCTTATAATTGAACACTTACTTCGTGTCGTTGACCTTTGGCAAGAGTGAGGCTGATAATAGCGTCGGCTAGAACAAAGGCCGGTGGCGAGATTTGTTCGACTAGTAAACGTTTAGAGCTATGTATCGCCAGGACGTATTCGGGATAACTCGAGGTATCTTCCATGCCTGTATGCCAATGGTTAAAAGCCAAGCACACTACGATGTACAGGTCGCGCTCCAACATTTTGTGACATCCCACGAAACCTCGTACCTGGCGCTTACTGTGCTCAACGAGTCGACCAACCTCTGGTGCTGCAGGCGAACGTGTGCGGAACACCACTACACACAAGTCTAGTTGCGAACGCTGTGACTTTTCCGAATTCCTAAAAATAAGATTGAACACATAATTAAATAACGAAAAATTTCAAGAAATTCGTTATATCCCAAATAAAACAATTTATCAATTCGAATTACCTTTGTCCTTCTTGGAACAGTGTGAACTCAGTTTCAGTAGGCTCCAGCACCGTCAGTAGAACGCACGAAAGGTGTCTCAGAGACGAGAGAGGTGGCAGGGTACCCCGAAGTCTCACCTCACTCCAGCCTACCCGCGTCTTGCAAATGTCAATACAGTCGAAATACTTGAGCACGTCGTCGAACGAGATCCAAAAGACACCGTCAGAGGCACCATGCGGCATCAGCATTTCGCGAAGCTGAAGAGTCCAAATCGGACTGTCGTCCGACCAGTCGCCCTTCCAGCTATAGTGGCCCCAAGGATTACGTAGCCGTAGCAGTCTGATTCCCTGTAAAAGACAATGAGCAATTAAGATTTTACGTTGCATAACATGTAATTTATATTTTTGTGTATTGCTTCTTTGTTTGAACTTACTTGTACATCACGAACATCTAAAACCGAGTAGGCGTGCCTGTAAAATAAAAGAAACTGCGTAAATAATTGAATACTATTTTTATCTGTGAATTAGTGGCAATTAAGTGCACATTGAATAATTCTATTAACCCTCGATACATTTAAAGTCGGAAACAATGTTTTACCAATGATAAACTGTTTGATATTTTTATCTCAAAAATACTTACAAATACTCATTATTTATTGAAATATTTAAGGCGCTAATTAATTTTATGGTAATAACAAGATTATGTAAACTCACCTTGGTCTAAGACCCTTTCTCTGGTATTCCTCCTCGTCGACCTTCATGTTGCCACCACCGCAGCTCGCGCCCATGAGGAACATGGCTTGCCGCGAGGAGAGTAGCTGCGCCCATATGAGATCCTTGTCGAGCTCATCTTCAGTGGGCAGTGCCGACGGCTGTAAAGGCACACTTTCGCAGGGTGCACCGGTCAGAGTGGCCAGGCCTTCAATTGCGCGACCCGAGACTAGAGCCTCATAGCACCCGTGAATCTTTGCCACCGCTTTCTCGATTAATGGCACCCAGAGCTGTTTTCTTTTAGCCTATTGCCAAATAACGACATTAATATGATTTTTTGATATATTACAACTAGTAAGATTATCTTTTTAGCCTTTTACCTGAGAATAAACGAGGTGTCCCCTCTTGTCGCACGGCAAAAGATCATCGACGAGTACAGTGGTCCACTTGCCGTCCTTACAGAGCCTGACCTGGTAAGCGCCCTCCGGACACGTTTCCCTCATTACGAGGACGCGCCTGACGAGCTCGTCGCTCTCAGCGAGCACTGCCAGAGCGGAAAGTAGCCAGCAGTTGCCGAGTACGCCCTGCGATATGTCGGACGGCAGGGGTGTGCGGAAAACCGCCCAGGGCAACATCGAGTCGACGCTCGAATCAACGTTGATCTGATGCGGTCGCTTCCACTGGACCACATGGTTGTCCTTTGTCTCCGCGGGATTATAGTAAAGGGACTTGGGTGCCGGTGGAAACGAGTCATCCACGAAAGGCTCGTTTGTCTGTGCAATGAATAAAATTAGGTTTATATTTGTAATAGTTTGTATTTCATTGTTACTTAACATCGCTTTATTTAAGCTTGCATTTTTTATGATGTGATTCTTATATCATTGGCAGACAATAGGACTCGGTCGTTCTACCAATTTGAAATTATATCGGTACCAATTTTCATTTATAAGATTACCGACATTATTATACATCTGATACTATCTGTCTTATACCAATCCTATTATTGATACTATAAACAAAAAAAAAAAAAAAAATAAAAAACACGTTACCTCTTTGCAATATCGAACAATTCTTTCCCACTTCTCAAGGGCCTCCCTTTCCTCGATCTGACGCAGATTCTCCATGACGACGCTCTCCTGTCGCTGTATCCTGAGCGTGATAGGGCTGGGCTCGTGGTAGGGTCTCGGTCTGTCGCCGGACATAAACGACAGGCTCTTGGAACTTTGGCACATCTCGCAATTGACGTTCGTGCTCTTGTTCTCGTACGTGCAGAGCTTGCATTGCCATTGTGCGTTCGTCGAATCCTTTCCCTTCGAGTGCCTTTTGTCGTTAGCCGCGCCCGTTGCACCGTTTTTCCTCACCGAGTTCCTGTGCCTTGGTGTTACGATTTTCTGCATAGGGCTGGCGACAGCAGAGGCCACAGCACTGGCCAGTCTCGGACTGGGACTCCTCTGGGCGGCTACCTGCGGGTTAATGCGGGTCTCACGGGGTAACTCTAGAAAGTCAGCGAGATTCTTGCAGGCGTTGCAGGATTGAGCAGTTAGCGGATTGCGCAAGGTACAGGAGGGACAGACCCAGGACTCGTTTTTGCGCAACGTCGGGTCCTCAAGGTGGCAACTGACGCTACGCAACTTGGAACCACCACAGGCCTCACATGTGCTACGTGTCACTGGATTCAGGAGCGTGCACTTTTTGCAGGTCCAGGAGGCAGTGGCTACAGGCGCATCTAAATGGTCCTCGAGATCAGACTCAGCCGTTGCTAAGGTTGCAGCCTTCGCTGGTACGTAGCGCACGCTGTCGCGCGAGATAGCTATCGGTGACTGTAGCTGAGTGCGAGAGTTTGCACCGTTTTTTCCTGCTGTGAAGGAACAAATATTTAATTTTAATAAACAGGCTTTTTTGGTGGTTTAGTAAAAACTAAATTCTATTCGAAAGTACTGTTGAAACTCCAAATATAGGTCAGTCGATCAAGTTTAAATTCTATCGGTTAATCCCTACTTTTATAAATCGAATTACGCGAAAGTATTACCTTGATTAGCTAAGGTAATCAGACTAGGCTGGGACAGCGAGGGCGGTGACCTCGATGAATTACAGATATCGCAACCAGTTGACCAGAGTGGATTGTAAGCGTACGAGCACTTTCTACAGGTCCACATCCTCTTAAGCGGACTAAGTGAGGGATCCGAAGCCACGGCGACGGGACTAGTGGACTCGCTACGCGCATGTTGCAACCGTTCATGATGTTGTTGTTGCTGAGCAGCAAGAGCCATTTTAGCGCCCTGCTTTTTCGGCAGTGGGGGTGGCACATCCGGATCCGTAATACCGATATACGAGTATTTGGGTTTCGAACCGCTATTGAATCCGACCGAGTGCGGTGGCACGGCTGGTGGCTCCTCGTCGTTCAGACTACGTCGGTTAGCAGTCTTGCGCTGTGTCACGTTCGACACCGAGTCCACGTCTGAGAACGATCTCCTGAAAATGAAAAAACGTTGAATATTTCATACGAATAATGTGATAAAATTAGAGGTTCAAGATAGTATTTACAAAATACTTGTTCATATTTATCAGCTTAACTTTCTATTTAAAAGATAAGAGAAATAAATGTTTTTGAAAATATTATTTAAAATTGAATTTAAAAAATAATGGAAGGATTAAAACCTCGTTATATAGAATCTGGTATGGTCTGAGAAAATTAATAGTATTTATTATAGTTACAAATATTAAAATACTAACGTTTGTGTATAAAATTTTCAAAACATAATAATGGATTAGTCAACTCCATTCGATAAAGTAATAGACTTAGATTACAATGTACTGTTTAAAGTCTCTATATAATTATTGCTGATAAAAAAATTGTTAATTATCAAATAATTCTGTGGTTCGCATAAATCTGATAAACTTTTTCTTATTGTAATTTCAATTAACTAACTATTAGTTTTTTCTCCTTGTCTCACCTGTAAGACAGAGGTCCCGCAGAGGACAACGCGCGCGGCTCCCAAGCGGGCACACTGATGACGACTCCGCTGCAAGGAGCCGGGCTACGAGGCGCTTCGCAGGCCTCGCACTGCTCCAACCCGGGCTCGTTATCGAGCGTGCAATTGTCGCAGCTCCAGAGGCTCTCGTCCACTACCTGATTCATTTCGGCTACAATGAGGCTCGTAGGTCGCGCTGCGGCGTCACTCACGCCACCCGTCAGCTTTTGCACGACTGAGCCGTTCGACAACGAGCGACTCACCTTGGATTTGACACGCTCGTACATCGACGGACTTTGGCGCTTTGGGGATCGTTGCGACGAGTGACTGTGAACAAAGGCACGTAATTAGTTGAAGTATTGTGTTGAGTTTTAGATAAGAAGTGATATATATTTGGGTATAAGTACGTGGGGTTGTCGATGCCGCCATCGATGTAATTGGATGATGAACCAGAATGCATGCCGTCCGAAAGTGTCCAATCTTCACGGTTGCCACTGCTACGCGTACGGTCGCCACGACTGAAGCTTGACAACTGAGCCATATCTAGTACAATAAAAAACATTATTTGATACTTTCTTTTATCTGTTTGATAAAGCCATATAAATATTTGTAAATAAAGCTGTTAATTTATTCAATATTTGTTATGATTATAATTTGTTTTCTCTGAGATTGTTTTAAAGTTGTCTATTGTAATCTAGTTGAATTATCGATTACCTTTGATTATTATATAGATTTAAATGTGTCAATGAATAGATCTTGAATTATATTTTACAAATTCTGATCTTGATATTTGCTTTTAATTAATTTTTATTCAATATATTGATCTTATTAAAAGATAGTATTTTTGAATTTCAGCAGTTTCACTAACAAGCTGACCAGGATTTTATAAGCTATTAATTGTACGTCTTGTTAAGATAATACAATGCCTGATAGGGTCAAGGCAAGTTTTAAAAGACTTCAAACATCAATAAAAAAAAAATACATGTATAGATTGTAGTACATATCGCCTTGAGCAATAATCTAATTTAGTCATTCAATTTCGTTAGAAAAGTGATGTTTTAACAAGGAGTATATATATTTTTGTTTGAAGAGATAAGAGAACTAATTTAATAATTATTTAATATCAAAGGAGTATTAAATAAATCTAAATAAACTAATCATTTCGCAAATATGGTTATTTAATGTTTAAATATATTATTATTGATATATATATATATATATATATATTGATTCCAAAATATTACCTTCTGATTTATTATTATCTCCTACTGAAATTTTTACATTATTAGTGCTAGTGTCCAGAACTCGTGTAACAGATCCTGTTGTCACTTTTGTCACTAGATCAAGTCGAGTAGTAGGCTTTGGTCCGTTATTTTTCTTTGTATTGAGTCTTCGACACTTTCTCACTCCTATTTGAGTGGCTTGAGTTTGTGCTATCGAGGAACTCGCACCACAAGCTGTGCAGATAGGTGCTGCTCTGCAACTGTTATCCAGCAAGCATCGAATACATGTCCACTGTGTCACTAATGATGGGAGTGATGGTGCTTTTTTTAGTCTGGGCTCCTTTTCAATTAACTCAGACCATGATTTTCGACGTTGGTTTGTGGTGTTGCTAGGTTCAGAACTATTTCGTGTATTGCTGTAAAGAAAACATTTATTTTAGTATTATAATAAAAGTTTTATTACTTGTAATAAAAGTGTAAAAGATTCAAAATATTTTTGGACCAAGATTTCTATTGAAATATGCTGAGAAACTAATTACTAATTGCTAATGATGAAAGTAATTTTACCTTAAAACAATCAAGGTTTCATATTGATTTTGATGGAGTGCTGGCACAGGTGGTAATTTTATTGGTTCCTTTGGCTCTAAAGGGGCCGAGGCACCAACAGTAGGTCGACTATTGTCGTCTGTTGTGATGCGATGCCTCGGCGGTGGTGTGGGAGGACTGGAGGATCCCGAGGATGAGTAGGATTTATTCTCTATCCTCGGGTTGATTGGACATTGGGTCAGGGAATTGCGAAGGAGGAGATAATTCGACGCAGCTCTCTCATCGCTCTGGACGCGTGACAGGCCGCACCTTGCACATTGGGGTGTCTCGGTGGGGTTTATCAGAGAGCACTCCGAGCAATGCCACTGAAGCACCGAAGCAATCGAACCCATTCTCCATGTGTAGACATGGCTCTTTGTTCCCTGGAATAATATTTTTTAATTTTACTCCCTATAAGAATAGTGGTTAACTTATAAGTAAATAATTCCTTTTAAGTTTCTAATATTGTTTAATATCTAATATTTTATTTCTACATTAGTAAATATATTTTCAAAATATTTATGTTTACTAATGTTCAATGATTGTAATCTAGTGATGCAATAATCAAAATTTATGGAGAAAAATGAATTATTATTGTGTGTATTAAGAACTTCAACTCTTTCAATAACAATCTAATTTTTAAAGTAACTATATGTAAGATGTAAAATTACAATTTATTACATGAAATTATGCATGAGCATGAATGCATTGTCAAGAGTTACAAAATATGACTAAATATACATAAAGAAATAGTAAAAAAATTTTTTGACCTTGTAACTTTTCACAACTTACCTAAAACAATAAATAATAAAAAGAAATAAAAAATGAAAAATAAGAATGACTTAAGTTAAGTACCATTCAAACAAAATATGTGCAGGAGGTCAATAACACTATTTACTTGTTTCAAAATCACTGTGAATAAACTTGGAGCGTCATTCCTAACTTGAAACAAGCATTCAACATCCAAGCAAGTGCTCTCCCCAACCCTCTAGATCATCCAACCCAGCCACTCTGACAGCTGTCCTCCTCCTCCTCTTCCACCCCCCCAGGACTTGAAGCTCTTTGCTCCCGAAAATCTGCACTGTTAATCCATTATATCAGCCCGTGGCAACAATCACGACAGCGCTCGGTTTTTGTTTACACATGCACTTATTGATCCGGAGCGGACAAAACATACGGCGATCCTCGGCTCATCAACAAAACAAAACATCGTCACTGGCTCTGCTTATAATACACTGTCTATATGCGCCTGCTCTGCTCTCCTCCTGCGCCTCCTGCGCTTCCGTATAAACACTGGCAGTTCGGAGCAGCCGAAAATAGAACAGCCCGCTGAGCGCAGTGGCGGCGGCAACAGTCGTGATGATGTGTGTCTCGAACGCCTTCTCCATTGACGATTGCTGACGACCCCGAACGTTGCACTACTGGCATCCCCTTGGCGGCGGGAGCTGAGCACACACAGCGCGCGCAAGCGAGAGATAGTGACAACCGAACGAACGCGTGCGTGAGACGGGCGGGCAGGTATATAGGATACATACACACACGCCACACAGCGAGAGGTATGCGCGCACGGTCGCGAGTAAGTGAGAGAGAGAGAGAGGTGGGGGTGGCAAGCGACAGAGAGAGAACGCGAGAGAGAGAGAGAGAGAGAGAGAGAGAGACAGGTGGGGGTGGCAAGCGACAGAGAGAGAACGCGAGAGAGGAAAAAATTTTTGTTCACAACAATCGATTTCCGAGATCTACGACGATGCCAGCGAGCAGAAAGAGCTAAACTCGCTGTTGTCGCGCACCCCGATCCTCTGGCATTCCTCTAACCTCAGTTTTTTTTTCACACCCACGCAGCAGCAGCAGACTCTGCCTTTATAGAGAAAAAACGTCTCTCGAACCGTACGAACGGAACGAACTGTCAGACGGCCACTAGACACCAGCCACTACAGAGAGGGAGAGAGCGCGAGCGAGTGAGAGAGATAAAGAGGGAGAGAATGCGCGCGCGTTGCTAGCGTGTATATACACAGAGAGACAGAGAGAGATAGCGAGCGAGATCCGTATATACCTGCAGGGTCCAGGCGCAGCGCGAGGGCCGTTCTTCTTCCTCGTAGATGGTGTTTAACACAGCAACAACACTCGATGCGCTCTTTCACTCTCACTCTGCACACTTTACGGAATCGAACACCTGCCTGTGCAGCCTCATTAAGTCTTAACCGCGGCGACGGCGATGCTGTCGCTGGACGGGCAGCCCGCCATCCTTTGTCATATGTTTTCGGCCCGCCATCTTTCGTCTCACACTGGGGCGCCACTCGCTGCATGCACATATACAATATACATACACGTATCTCAAGCCCTGTGTATATCTATATCTATACGTATATAATACTATATCTATCTCTCTCTCTCTCTTGCTCTCTATAGCTTTATACTTTACGCTGGTTTTCCACTATCAAGCGCAAGTGCGAGCAGGCAGGCAGGCACGCACGCGCGTCGAGAGAAACATGGGTTTTCCTTTGTGTGTGCGCGGGCGGGCGACGACGGGGCCAACGACATCGTAGTGTAGGTAGGTATTTCTGTGTTATATAGAGAGGGAGAAAGAGAGTTCTGCGTTGATGGAGACTTGGAGAGATAGAGCACACACGCGTGTGATGGTGTGTATGTCATGATTTTACTTTGTAATATAGAAGCGTTTGTTTTGTTGCGGTGGATATATATACGAGCATAGAGCTTTGCAGCTTTTCGATGGTATGTTTTAGCGAAGGTTTGGATATAAGAGGTAAAGTAAACGGTAGAGGACTATTTTTATAAAATATGACTGTCAAACAAAGGAATAAATTATAGTTATCAAGGGTATTCTTTTTTTTTAGTTTCATGTTTTTTTTAGCAATTTTATATGAGAAAAAAATTAATAAAATAGTTATTTATTCTCAAATCGACATCTTCACATGCAATTTGTATACCCCATCCAATCAAATTCAGATAAACCTGTTTAACAAAGTGATACAAAGCGAACGACAATTAGCAAGGGATGAATTTTTCCACGTCTCCGGACATTTCTATACGTTTTTACTCTTGTCCCCCGTCACGCGTATACTTATTTTAGGGGTTCGTTGTTCGTAGAATCTTGTTTATTCCCTTGTAAGTACACGTATACGTGACAGTTCACCCGATGATTGATGATGGCTGTGCGCGAGACCGAAATTTTCCTCCCTCGCCTCGAAGAGTAACTCGATGCTTTCTTTCGATTTCCGCCATCCAACATTTTACCCCTGAGCTTTGTCACCTTGACCTGTTTTTCTTCGTTCTCTTTTTTATCAAAAAAGATCGTTGTTTGTGATTCTTATGGATTTGACTTTACCCTTTTACGCGTTTCTTTGATAATGTTGAAGATAATGATAACAATGTCAAAATTCAGGATAGGTTTACGTTAAGTTTGTAAAGTTTGAAACTGGTTAGTACTGTACACTGAGCGATGTGCATGTAACTATATTTTAGTTATCACTGGCGTTTTATTAATGAAAAATATTTTAATTTATTTTATAGGACCATTTATATTTTTTACCCTTTATTAATAGAAACTAAAACATGTTCTCTCAATGTTTTGTTTGATATAATTATTTGAAATAAGTAGACTATTACCCTATAGCCAGAGTAGGAAAAAATTTACAACGAAAATACATACCATAGCAGGTGCGGACCTTCCAGTTGTACGTGTATGTACATTATCCTCGTATTTAATAGAAAGCGCCAGCAGCACAGCCGGTTCTTTCCGACTATGACAACAATATGTGATGCAGTTCCCAAAATTCACAAAGCTTGCATATTTCAAGTATATAAATTTCGCCTCGATTCAGCTTTTTCCGAATAAGAAAATATAATTTACAGTAGCATACATTATTATATTGAAGTAAGCATTTCTGTCACTACCTACACAGCTTTGCCCTTTGAAACGTTCATAGTATATACTACAATTATAACAGAAGCGCAATAGAACAAAATGTTTTCCATAAACGAAAACCAAATTCAAACAAAACCAATTTCTTTCTATATATTTCCTCGCCACCACCTAAACCAGAAAAATTAGACCTCCATTATCCCACATTATCCTTTGTGCTTCATACCCACATACGCGAAGCTTTCAACACCACCTAGACGTGTGCGCGTCATTCTCTCTCTCTCTATCTCTCTCCCCGCAAACCATCATCGCACACCATCACCATCATACCTCTCTCACTACTACTCTCTACTCTCGCCTACATCATCGCAACCCTATACAGAGCATATGCAGACACTCTTTCATCTCTCCGCGATCGTCCAAACCTCGTAGTGTGTGTGTGTGTGTATATATATCTATATATATATACACACACACACACACACACACATACACACGATCATGTTGTCTATATACCGCTTGCGCGCGGGATTCGACTTTTGATCCCCTTGGGGGAGAGAGACAAGGCAACTCCGGGTCATCGAAGTGAACGCGCTCTCGAGTGTGTGAGCAGTAGCAGAGGGTGCTTGATTTTCGACGACGCGCCGCCGCCGTTGCTGCTGGCTTTGCGCTCTCGCGATGGTTGACCCACAAAAGAGTAAACAAGCGCGCTGGCGGTGGTGTGCTGGTCGTGCCTTGGAGTGGGCTTGTTTGGCTCGAGTGCCCGGGTGTTGATGTTTTTTTTTTCTTCCGATCAGTGTATGATGAAAAATACATTGGGGGATTTTGGGATATGTACATGGTCTTCTTTTTTAAATTTTGTTTAGTTTTTTTTAGGATGGTTATGTAACGCAGCTACGAAGAATTTTTGTTATTCATAATATGGATAAATTTTTATTATCGCGGATAAAGATTCTTTTTAAGAAAGATGAAAAAATTACGTAATGTTGAAGAGAGTGTATCATATTTGTAACAAGAGATATCAAACTAATGAGAATTCAAATGAAACGATATACGAGAATGGGTTTTTTGTTCTTAGAACATCATGGTGAATCTAATAAAGTAGTTTATTTTATTATAAATGATATAGAGTGATCGGTGTGTTGAATATTTCAATGACCCTAATCTCGTTATTATTGTAGGAGATTTCAGATTGTCGTGTAAACGGCCGCTAGCTCTACATTGTTGCTAGGGAAGAGCAAGAATCTCGATTGGCCGGAGCTGAAATACACTTAATAATTCAATAGACTACGCCGGAGTACTGAAATCACTTCCGTCTTGCCACGGCGCGTGTTTGGTTTTACTTATTTTCAGTAGATAAGGTCAGGTATGAACAGACTTGGTAAAAATAATTCAGGAAAGTTTATATATATATATGTATGAAGTGCTACGATCAAATGTTATTTATTATTACTACCAGGTGAACAATATATACAAAAAGATTAAAGCTTTTCCTTCCTGAGTGACTTATAAAAAAAAGACACTTAAAACAATTTACGTGAGAAACATTATTAATTGTATTTAAATTAATGAATTTATAATTTTATTCGTTTATTGTTCAAAAAGATGGATGTATACTGAGGCGATTATTTGATGTGTATTAATTTTAACATAAAACAACGATACGTATACGTACATGGAGATAATAATACAATCAGTATACAAAGTAGATAAATATTGAAATACACTCCAGAATGATTACATCGGTATGTTAATATATTATCATGAGCTTATGACATAATCCACATTTTCTACGTAGTTATTAGATGGTAATATGCAGAATCTTGCGGAAATCTTTTATTTTATTCGGTCAATTTTAAAACAGTTTATATTTTATTTGTTCCTTTATGAAAATTCATAGTCACAACCTTTTAATCAATTTTAAATAAAAATCGTTCGTGGTTATTTGTCATTAGATAAAAATTCGGATGACTAACGAATTAAGTGTTTTGAATCTTTTAAAACTTTTTTACCAAAGTTAAAAAGATTCAAAACACTTAGTCCGTCAGTCGTTTGTATTTTTATCTACTAACTTTTCAGTAAACAATTTATAATAGTTAATTGTTATTTTTTTTATCAATTGGTTCACAAATTGACTATCAACTATAATATAGGCCCACAAAAAAAAAGTATATTGCTCTGGGGTTAAGACAACATTATTCCTACATATTTTGACCATCTGAACACGAATCGACAATAAAAATTGGGGGTCGCTCAGCGAATTTCGAAGATCAGGATCTGAAG
>JAYJLV010000027.1:2925330-2936274 GCA_036873485.1 Torymus texanus | reverse complement strand
AAATTTTAGCTGTTTTATTTATTTGTGAGAAATTATTTCGTTGCGTCCCAACGTTGCAAACTTCAAACCCATAAAAATGATGAAATGGGTGATCCAGCTTATGCGAAATAATTTCGAGCAATTATTGTTCATTTTTATAAAAACGATCAAAGACATTAAACATATCGACCGTTATCATGCTAAAACTAATGAATTTTCAATCGAAAAATACGCCGCATTATTAATTAATTTGACTTGACTCGCTAAACCAAGGCAACCACAGTTTCAGCACCCAAAAGACAGTGAAAGATGCCATCCAAAAACTGATAAGAGCCCATTCACTTGGAAGCCATCTTTCGCATAGTGTAACCCTCGAAATCCTTACCCGCTCTTATCTCTTCTTCCTCATTCTCCTCCCCCTTTGAATTTCCACAACGCACGCGGGATCAACGACCGCGCGCGAAAAAGAATTCAAGGTCGCTATCCCCGCTGAGCAAGAGAGAAGTAAATCTTCCCACGAACACAGTTTTCCCGAGCACGCGAGCTGCCGCGTAATCGATCACGTAAACGAGAACCGCCGCCGTGGTCGGGGTCATTAACGACTTTATTATTAGAGGGGGGGGGGAGGCAAGAGTAGACTACGTCACGGTTTCCTTTGTTACACCTGCTCACGCCGTGGTCTCGTGGAATTGTATCGCGAGTAAGGAGCGAGTGTAGTATAGAAGGAGGAACAGGAGGTTGGAAATGTGTAGAAATGTTCCGCGTATGGATTTCGGAGGATTCGAGGTAGGTGGAAATGTTGAATCGTGCGGACTTGTGCACAGTAGTGGGTATTGATAAATGGAGTACCAGGAATGTTTTCGATTGAATTTTGCAATTTATTTATTTTTTGGTTCGAGGAAATATAATTAAAACATTCGTATTCAAATCTTATTATTATTATTATTTGAAAATATATAAATTCTTGCGATGTATTTATAAATAATAAAATATACATCCGTTATTTTTTTCTTTTATTAAAGTTTACTTTTCAAAAATATCAAGTACAATGCGAAATGTGCACAGGTATAAATATTAAAAGAGAAAATTTTGCTCTGTTGAAATATGAAAGGAAATAGCTCGTACGTTTGCTTTACACTTTTTATTCAAAATTAATCATAAAAAATACGTACATTCGTTCGAACAAACGTACAAAATAGAAAAAAAGAATTAAAAAATCTGCAACAGTAAAATTCGACAAAATCACTTCCTTCCTCGATTGTTTCATCTAAACACAAAACACCTCTAATTAAACAAATTAAATTGCTGCCTCACAGCTTTACCTAACGACCACAACAGGCTTCTTATATTCCATTGAAAGACCTCCGAAAACCCGCGTTCGGGTACGGTCATTTACACCGTACAGCAGCCACCCGCACAAAGAGATGCCTCAAAGATCCGCGCGTGCGCGGCTGTACACTATACACATACGCTCCGCTATATACTCCTCTCTCTCTCCCTCGCCGAGTATTACAA
Source organism: Torymus texanus (assembly GCA_036873485.1). Lineage (NCBI taxonomy): Eukaryota > Metazoa > Arthropoda > Insecta > Hymenoptera > Torymidae > Torymus > Torymus texanus. Next base: position 2,934,780 of record JAYJLV010000027.1, on the reverse strand, counting down.
GAAAAAGTCAAGTACGTACGTAGGTACGTGTACGTAGGTGAGCGCAGAGCTGTTCTCCGGTTCGTCGACCCACGATCGTGACCTTGGCGAGAGAGATAGAACGCGCGCGCGCGCGCGCGTATGCTCAGGTGAGCCGAGCTGGCTAGCGAGCGAGCGATTTAATTAAAGGGTCGGCGCAGAGGCTGTAAGCGAGCGAGCGAGCGAGTAGTGCATATACCCGTTGTGTATAGTAGAAAGAAAGAGAGGTGGATGGATTTGATGAGTAGGTAGAGAGAGAATAGCTACGGCGAAGGAGGGAGAGTATAATAGTGATCGATAGAGATTTTGTTTTTCGATGGTTCATGTGAACGTTTCGTTTGGTTGTATATAGCTTCGGGGAACACGTTGACTTCGCATTGTGGAGGTGTACTAGGCTCTGTTGTGTGGGTGGAAAAGGTTACGTGAAATGGGAAATACTGTCGGATAAATTATTCGTACATGTGCTACGCGATGTGGTTTTCAATTCGATTAGTTGAAAAGTTTTTCTACGTCCATGTAAAAGGTGTGCGTTGCGATTAATATAATTCGAATGCTTTTTTTTACTTCTCGTTCAATAAGGTAATGGAGGAAAATTGATTGGTAGTTTTAATATTCCATATAACTTAGTTTCCCCGAATTCCGACAATTGAATACTGGGATTACAAATCTACAATATTATTCCAATGAATGGGTATTGGTCTCTTGATGGATATGTCCATAAAAGCCACCTTTTTAATGATCCTTTTCAATAAGTAATTAGGATTGCGATAACATTATTACGCTCTCAAAATGTCACCATAAATCTGAAAAATAATACACACAGGTACTAAAAAATTAACGCTAATCTACCTCGGAGACCTGGTTTTTTTCCAAATTCTCACAATTTTCTCGGGAAAAATGCCCAACCTTACATACAGACACTTGCGGCACTTAATCACCGTGTTCCTCGAGCCACCGCGTACAACACCATATACCAGCAAAAAGAAAAAAAAACAACAACCACTACACACTGTTGAGTATAGAGCCTCGCCTTCTCTTACCGCGCGCGACGTCGTGAATTACTTCACAGCCCGTGCATTACGACGTAATAGTAAACAAGCGCGTGCACCTCCGCTTCTATCCGTGGGAATTCCGGAGAACTAACATCGCCGCTCGATTTCATCGGCGCTGAGCGGCAGCTATATTTAGCCGACGCGTAATACTCTCTTCCCTTCGCTGATTGATGACGAGACGATCTCGCGATTTATATTTCGCGACGCGAGTTTGTATTCACACATGTGAAGGGTTTACGAGAGGAATGTAATGGCCCCATTCTTTCGGGGATGAGTAAGGCGACGAGTGACGCGGGGGTATATCGAATGTGTGAGTCAGGGTTTCGCACATCGAGGCCGGTAATGTTCTTTTTTTATTGTTTTCTAGGAACGCTCTGTATATCTATGTAATAGCTCACATGTGTCGTAAACCGCGAGTTATGTCTTATCCGCTATCATATCGATTAATAAAGCTCTTCGCTGTATACCCCGAATATTATACAATAAAACAGCAACCTCGATCATACATTTTCCCTTTACATATCATTCCAGCTTACGAATTAACCTTACGAATCTAAAAATAAAACTCACTTACGAACAACCCCGTCCGTACCATTCACACCTACATCGACCATAAAAAAAGCTCTTCCACAGGACTCGACACGAGTTTTTCTTTCCAACACCGAACCCGCTTGACCTTCGCTACCACCATCATCGTCGCAAAACAACACCGTGTATAACGCTTATATACGCGCGCATGTATATGAGTGTATAAGAGGCGCGCGCACGCACGTCATCGCTGCGGGCGGCAGCGGCTATACCTTAATTGGATCTCCCCGCGGCTCTCTCTCTCTCTCTCTCTCTCTCTCTCTCTCTCTCTCTCTCTCTCTCTCTCTCTCTCTCTCTCTCTCTCTCTCTCGTGTATATATTTTTATCCCGATCTGTTGCGCGGCTGGCTTGTTGCGCCGCCGTCTGATGTTTATATGCAGGAGCGCGCGTGTGCGTGCGAGTGAGCCGCCGCCGATCGACTGACGTAATTCGCGAGATGGCTGAGATATTGTGCATAATGTATAGGCTCGGCCCGATCTTTAAGCTTCTCCATTGCTGTTTTTTTCCTAGTTTGTTTAGATTTATTGCTAACAGATGAATTTATTGATTTAATCAGAGATATCGTTGTGGACTGTCTCGGTAAACCGTTTTATAGCGGATAAAATAAATAAATTATACATACATATAAATAGATGTAACCTAACGATTGAGAACTATATATTTTGGCATCATCACTAATCCTCTCTTATATACTCATCTTTCTTCCTTAAACTTTTCTCGAAACAGAAAACTAATGCTTGAAATTTTTAATTTCTGATTACAGGTATGCCGGTTGACTGAAGATGGCCTCGCCGACACCATCGCTGGAATCGCGCGCGAATTCCCTCGGTTCCCTGGCCTCGCTGTCGCCGCTCACGGTGAGCGGCAGCTCGCCCCCGGCGAGCGACTCGGCCATCTGCGACGTCGACAGCTGCGACCTCTGCCTCGACGCGCCGCTGGCCAACAAGCCCGGCGACGCGCCCTGTCCCCGCTGTCGGCTCGGCACCAGCAACTCATCGGCCACGACCAGCACCAGCAGCGCCGCCAGCAGCAACGGTAGCAGCAGCGGCACCCTACTGTCGAACGGCACGACCAGCCTCAACGGGCCCAACAGCGCCAACGGCCACAACAACAGTAACACCGGTAGCGGTAACAACAACACAGGCGGCGGCTCCGGCCAGACGACCCTCAACGGCGGCGTGCGCTGCACCGGCTGCAAGAGCACCGAATCAGACGCGGTAGCCCGCTGCTTCGACTGCGCCAACTTCCTCTGTCCCAACTGCGTGATGGCGCATCAGTTTATGCACTGCTTCGAGGGCCATCGGGTCCTGAACCTCGGCGACTCGAAGCTCGGCGACGGCAACAACGGCACGAGCAACGGCCTCGAATCGACAGGAAAAGCTGGATCGGGTGGTAGCAATGGCCAGCCCAACGGTGGGGGCAGTAACAACAGTCTAGTGCAGAGCCTCGCCGGCGGCGGTGGCTCTCTGGTGATCAACGGCGGAAACGGCGAGAAGGCCCTCTTCTGCCCGCGCCACAAGAGCGAGCTGCTCAAGTTCTACTGCCGCAGCTGCTCCGTGCCCGTCTGCAAAGAGTGCACACTCTCAGAGCATCCAAGCCCTCTGCACGACTGCGCACACATATCCGAGGTCGGCCCTCAGCAGCTCGAGTCGGTGTCACGTGCCGTGCAGGAGTGCCGCTCCAAGGCCCAGGAGATCCGAGCGGCGGTGAAGACAGCCGACCATGGCGCCGCTCGCCTGCAGGTCCAGTACCACAAGGCCCAGAACGAGATCAACGACACCTTCCAGTTCTACCGATCGATGCTCGAGGAGCGCAAGCAGGAGTTGCTCAAGGAGCTCGAGTCCATATTCTCGGCTAAGCAGATTTCGCTAGGCGTTGTCACGCAAAAGGCCAACGAGATGGCTGACAAGATACAACAGACCTGCGAGTTCGTTGAGAGGCTGACCAAGTACACGACCGTGACGGAGGTGCTGATGGTGAAGAAGCTGCTGGACTCCAAGCTCCAGCTGATGCTCAGCTACAACCCCGATATCACCAGCCAGTGCGCGGACCTCGAGTTCGTCAGCAACTACCAGGCCATCCAGGTGGGTGTGCGCAACACCTTCGGCTACGTGCGCAGCAGTAGCGAAAACAACGCCGGACCGAGCAAGCAGCCGCCGATCGCACGACCTACAGCAGTCAGCCAGGCGAACGGCATGAACGGTAGCGCCGGAAGCAGCAGCAACGCGAGCAGTGGACCGGGTAGTGCAGGCTCTCTTGGCGGTCTGCTCCTGGACCGGCCCTACAGCAACGGACTTATCTCGTCCACGGGATCCAACTGCCCCAGCACCTCGCCCTCGCCCTTCGAGAGTAGCGGCAGCGTCATCAGCAAGCGCTTCTCCTCGGCCAACAGCCTTGGGCCTTTCTCCACTACCATCAGTGATCTCAACCTCAACGGCATGAACAATCCCTACGAGAAGTGGAGCAACGGCGGCTCGGACCCTTACCCAGTGTCCGTAGCGACGAACGACCACTTCCCCATGCCGAATGTTTCCGCGGCTCAGTCAGCGCCAGGTGAATCCGTACTGGACCTCACCTCCAAGCTCATACCCACCACGGCGATATTCCCGCTCAAGAGTCAGATCAAGAGACAGAAGATGATCTATCACTGCAAGTTTGGCGAGTTCGGCGTGATGGAAGGACAGTTCACGGAGCCGTCCGGCGTTGCGGTGAACGCTCAGAACGACATTATCGTCGCCGATACCAACAACCATCGCATCCAGATCTTCGACAAGGAAGGCCGCTTCAAGTTCCAGTTCGGCGAATGCGGCAAACGCGACGGCCAGCTGCTCTATCCCAATCGCGTTGCAGTGGTGCGCACCTCGGGCGATATCATCGTCACCGAGCGCTCGCCCACACACCAAATACAGATCTACAATCAGTACGGCCAGTTCGTACGTAAATTCGGCGCCAATATACTGCAGCATCCGCGTGGTGTAACCGTCGACTCGAAGGGTCGCATCGTCGTGGTAGAGTGCAAGGTCATGAGGGTTATCATCTTCGATCAAGCGGGCAACGTACTCCAGAAGTTCGGCTGCTCGAAGCACCTCGAGTTCCCCAACGGTGTCGTGGTGAACGACAAGCAGGAGATCTTCATCAGCGACAATCGCGCCCACTGCGTCAAGGTGTTCAATTACGAGGGCGCTTATCTGCGCCAGATCGGCGGCGAGGGTATCACGAACTACCCGATAGGCGTGGGCATCAACGCAGCCGGCGAAATCCTCATCGCCGACAACCACAACAACTTCAATCTAACCATCTTCACGCAGGACGGCCAGCTGGTCTCGGCCCTCGAGTCCAAGGTGAAGCACGCCCAGTGCTTCGACGTCGCCCTCATGGACGATGGCAGCGTCGTGCTCGCGAGCAAGGATTACCGGCTCTACATCTACCGCTACGTGCAGGTTCCGCCAATCGGCATATAGAGCCGCGTTCAGAGACAGCGATGACGCGCCCTTTTCTACGCCCGGACAGCAGCAGCAGCGGCAGCAGCAGCGGCAGCAACGAAGAGGGACTGAGGATCAAGACGACGGAGGAAGGAAGTGTGTTTGTATGATATAAGGCAATGCTGTCCTCTCGTTTCTCTGCGAGACTAATATATATATTCCGACTTCGGCCCCCCTTTTTGTTTTTCCTCTTTGTGTGTGTGACACTGTCTCTGTCTCTCTCCTTGGTTTTTCTTTTCCCCCCGTCTCTACGCGTTTGGGTGCGCGCACGCACACACGCACATCAGACGCAGCCTGCAGCACCAGGAGAGACGAGCGCCGTCTCCGCCGGCTCCTTTCTCTCTCCGACACGCGTGAGAGCTCGAAAGGACGAATATGATCTCTCTTCTGAATACTAGTGTATGCGTGTGTATGTCTCTGCGTGTTTGTGGTGTGTAGGTGCGATATTACGCGTGCGCCAGTAATCCGCGTCCCCGCGCACCTGGTTGTTTTGAAAATGTTGTGCGCGAGGATGTGCGGAACAATGAGAGATGGACGAAGGGGCCGGCAGATGATGATGAAGTTTCACGAACAATGTTAATTGTACTCGTGGAGAGGAGGAGACGAACTCATCAAGTGATATACGTATATTGGTTATATCGAGCCCATCGAATAAAAAAATAAAAGAAAAAGAAGAAGAAACGAACGTGTGCGAGAGTCGATGATTATTCGACAAGATTGCGAGGCTCCCCGAGGAGGAACGAGACGAGAAAAATTTCGAGAGACCCGAGAGATATGTGTGAGTTTGGAATCTTTTATTCCGTTTTCGAAGAATGAAAAGGGAAGAAGGATAGGAAGTATGAAGATGACGGCGAACACCTACTGTGCGAGAATTGGAATGGGATGGGAAGAAAATAAAAGAGAGAGAGAGATAAGAGAGAAGAGATGAAGATGAAACAGACGCGCGACAAAACTTACTTGTTAATGTTGTTATAAACTGAAAATACTGTTGTTGTTGTTTAGTTGTAGAGCTCGCCGCCGCTAGTCACTTTCCCCCCCCTTTCATCCCCGTCCACTTTGTCCCCTCTTTACCTTCACCCTCTTCGTCCTTCATGATTATCGTCATATCTCATCCACACACATATATAAACCCCTCACATCCACCCACATTCAGAGCGAAAAGAAAATTTTCATCCTTTCGGAATCTCTCTTTAATTAAGTGTAATCTCTCTTTTTCCTATGTGTTTATTTTTTATATACTTTGTACGTTTTAATTTTTTTTCTACGTTATGTTGACAAACTTGACTGTACTCGAGGTGCGTTCGATTCTCGAAAGGCATTTGATTTGAATAAGCAGACGAAAGCGTTTGAGCGAAATAATGAATTAGTAACGAGACAAAAGTGAAAGAGAGAGGCAATTGACTCTGATAATAATACGTTGTTTAGGTGGTGATTTTGTTGATACTTTTTTAGTTTTTTCTTTTTTTTTCTTCATTTTCCAATTCTCTTGCCTTGAACTTTTTCTTATGTATAAAACTGCACCCATCCCGTACGCGCACATCCAAGACACATCGCCGCGAGTAAAGTATTCCGGGCCACGAATGTTCTCGCGCAATCTCCTCTTAGGCGCGCGCACGAAGGGATATTCCAAGTGGAAGAAGAACTGAAAGAACTCGAAAGGGAGAGAGAGAGAGAGAAAGAGAGAGGAAAACAAAAAGACCGAAGTGATACGGCGACGATGAGAGACGGGAAAAAAAGAGCATAGATTTTTTCCCCGCGCGTGGCTCTTCATACTACACACATTTTTTGTATCACGTAACAATCGCCGTTGATTGTCGTGCCCTTATAATTACGATAATCTGCACACCACAACTATTATCATTTTTATTATTAATATTATTATTTCTTATTATTATATTATTATAGTTTTATTATTATTAATATTATTATTACTATTTTTATTGTACGACATAAGTAGTGCTTTTTGCGTATGTTCTCGCATTTAATAATTATTAGTTAGTCTGTACTTTTATTAATTAGTCATAATCGACGATCGCCAATTTACGAACGTAAAAAAGCCGAGATAAAAAGGAGAACTGTGAGTGTAAGCGTGAGTGTGTGAGATGCTAAACTCGAGTTTAATCGTTATTTGCGAATGCGTGTTTTTTTTTTCCTTTTTTCCGTTTGTATGTTTTACTGCGGTGACTGTGCGCGAAGCGAACTTAAAAAAGAAAAAAGAAAAACGAGAAGCGCGAAAGAGTAACCGCCCGCGCGCGCTTGAGGCGATGCGCAGATATACCTAGCGATCCGGAAAAAGTGCGCTAGCGGTCTCTACCTAGCGCGTTAGGAAAAAATGTGCATTTCTCGCATTTAATGTATTCTCGTGGACAATACCGCCCGCGCTCTGTTGTATTTTTATTACTATCCCCCTTTTTTACGTATAGAACGTGAGATCGACTCGATGCGCGTGGTTATCGATTGTTTGTTTTTTTTTCTTCTCCATCCCTAGTAGCTACTCTTCTTACTTACACAATGTTTGTGCGCGAGTCGCCGGTTATCGACGTTGAAAAATAAAAAAAAAAACATAAAGTACAAGCGAGGCAGTTTCTTGTTTATCCATTTGTGTGAAAAAAATTGTTGTATGCGTTATACGCGATTAAATAAGACTCGCGTCCATGACGATGTGTCAATGTTAGGTATTACTTTTGTTTTTTTATTCCGACTACGGTCGCGCTGATTTCGAACAATTTCTTAACAAACTTTTATAAGCAAGAAACGACGCGCTTAATTTTTCTTGATGACAATCATAAAACGATAGATCGTTTATTATTAGAATGGTAAAAATCCGAGATTACCAGCTGTAGTGACGTTGTGTAGTAGTTAACAGCGTACGAATCGATAATGAGCGGCTCAGACACAATCGCCGATTTTTTTTACGATGAAAGAGCGGAAAAAAGTTTCGCACAAGCAAATAAAAAAAGACGCATCGGTTTTTCGCTCTTTTTAAATAAAAACGTAATAAGGCGGATGAGAAAGGAAGTAGGGACGGAAGTTGAAGGCCCCTTCCTCCAGTATTACGCGCTCGTTCGACGTTTTCAAAACTTTTGCGTTTTTTATTATTATTATTATCTTATACTATTGACTAATATTATTGTTTAGCATTTAGAAAATGAATGAGAAAGATAAGTAATGATCGTGCGAGTTCGCAAAGTCTTTTTTTGTAAAAAAGAAGAAAACAAAACGAAACTTAAAAGAGAAAAAAATAGGCGATTGTTCGAATCGCGTAACTCTGTATTTTCCTACGAACGCGAGATCGACGAAAAGCTCACGTAGCATGTACGATCCTCTTCCTCGACATCCGTTGTGTTTTCAATTTAGTTATGATGATGATGATTATTATTATTATTATTATTATTATTATTATTATTATTATTATTATTATTATTATTATTAATAATATTATTTTTTGTATGACTATTAGGAACCCCATTTTTTATTATTATTTTTTTTTAGTAGTGACGTAGTCAAGTAGTGAGTATATCGAATTGTACATCCTTCACGTAAGAGTTTATATTTTTCCTACTTATTTGCCTCTTTAGTTTTTTGTCTGTTAACTAGGTTTTTTCCTCTCTTTGTTCCATTTTGTGTTTATTTTTTAGTTTTTTTTTTCTTTTTCCGTTCATGTTTCTCGATTTTGTTTTTGATTTTCCGATGCCCCCGTCGCCCGCCGAAAGTAGTGAGACACCGTGACGAAACTATATATAATACGGGTTTAACACTGAAACACTGCAAAAGTGCAGTTTGCGTCTGTTTTGCGCGTATTAATTTTTTTCCAAAAATAAAAATAAATTCGTCAAAAACAACACGGTCTTTAAATTTATTCACGAACTGTAAGGATTAATCGAGCGCGTTCGCACACAAAAGTATTAATATACAAACGTACGATTCCTTCTCTTAGTTTTTTTTATCAATTATTACTATATCATTATAAATATTATTATTATTATTGTTGGATGGGTCGGATACGCGCTCGTGTCTCGACCGCGTGCACGTGTTTTTCTCTCTTTTATTATTATTATTATCAATTATCAACGCCGTTATTAACGCTACTTATTACTGTGTAACCCTCCCCTTTCTGCCCCCCCCCCTCGGATGGATAGCTAGCCGCGCAAACTACGATTCGAATTTCGTTTTGTAGTCGAGAAACAGCGTCACTGCCTCACACGCGCACGCGTGCATCGCGAGCATAGCGGGGGGAACTTGCGGGTTTTCAGCGGCTCGCTCGATCGACGCCCGTGAAAGAATATATATATATATATATATATAGATCG
>JAYJLV010000027.1:2882453-2892835 GCA_036873485.1 Torymus texanus | reverse complement strand
TAACTAAACATAACCGCGATACTCGCCAGTAGTGCCATCTCTCTGACTTTGCACGGACTTTTCAAACGACCCTCGTAGATATATTACGACTTATCTATAGATAAAGAATAAGTCACTAGCAAAGTAGGAAATAACATAATGGTAAAATTGTTTAGGAAACTTGTGGTGGAAATAAAAGAAAATGTGATGAGAGTGTAAGTGAAGAGTAACTACTACAATGACGAGTAATTGTATGCATATATAACGGAGACAAAATGATAATTAGGTATTTTGGTATAAAGTATTTTAATCCGTGTATATGCACTGAGAGAAATGATATAATAAAAATTACTATAATGCATAGTAACACTGTGACATACTTGAAAAATAAAAAAATTACTATATTTTAAAGTAAAAATTGCTATAAGCATAATAAAAATTTGCATGGACATAGCAATTTTTACTATAAAATATAGTAATTTTTTTGATTTTTTCAAATATGTTACAGCGTTTCTATGCATTATAGTAATTTTTATTATATCATTTCTCTCTGTGTGGATATGTGATATACTTTCATTTTACGCCTATTGTACATTTTATGTAGAAGAAAAAATTTATTGTACTTCTATTTTATTTCACTTTTGTAAGTTGATATGATTTTGTATAAAGCAGGTAGTTTGGTAGGAAAAACTAGAAAAAATAAGATAGTGAAAAACCAAATTTAAAAAAATAAACAATCGAAGGTTGTAAGACTAAAATTTCAAGAAAGTATTATATAAAATATATTCGTTAAGTGATTAGTTTAAATGATAAGCCAAGTTCATTTTTGGGCTATATCTAGACTGAAATAAATTTTTACTTACAAAAAAACTTGGTTATTACAAAGTTATTAAAATAACTCATATCCAAAATTAGTAATTTCGAGGCGAAATTTGTCTAAATTGGCAAATGATGCATTCAATGACAATCGGTCAAAAAATCTTCGAAGGCTTCTTCACGCGTCTTTCGAGAAATCCAAAATGTGACGGACCTCTTTTATGGATGCCTGAGAGCATTTCATATAAGACAATTTCTCAAAAAAAAAGAAAATTTATTCTTAATTCACTGATAAGAATCTTTACATCGGTCTTACAGTCTTATAAATTAAATTAATATTAATTTATAAGACTGTAAGACCGATGTAAAGATTCTTATCAGTGAATGGTAAATTACAGTCGACGTAAGTAATATTTTTAATTATTTATTCTTAATTGATATAAAATTATCTATTTAAACTTAATATTACAAAATAATTAAAATCAGATTTTGATTTCATTAATATGCGCAGCTTTATTAAAGCGATTATTGTAACAAAATGTAATAGACATATGAATTCTTTATGCCACAACAAATGATTGGACAACCTAAAGCTTCATAAATAATGATAGTAGCAATATAACAATATTATTAATTAATATTTACATCCAGTTATAATAAAATTGATTTATGCTTAAATTAAATCTTTACAGAATCTCTAAATCACAATGTCGAATTTCCGGATGCTTTTTCTGCAACAAAAATGTTTGTGGTTTGATTTAGATTCCATATAAATTTATATACAGGGTAACCCATTTTAATCGATGGATCCAAATATCTTCTAAAATACTTAACCTACAAAAAAATGGTTCAGATAAAAATTGTTCAGGACAAAGGGGGTCACCTTTTGGTACTAATGAATTTGACTTTGAGGTCAATATTCAATGTCATTTGAAGGTCAAGCTCATTTGAACGATTTTTTGTAGGTTAAGTATTTTAGAAGATATTTGGATCCATCGTTTAAAATAGGTTACCCTGTATGTTTTCAAATACCTTACCTTTAATTTCAGTTCGATTCTATCAATTTCTCCACCAAGCATATCAACAATATTTTCACCATGTTTTAATAAAAATGATTCGAGTTCATCAATGTTTTCCATTTTCTTAACCTCCTGCAAAATAAAAACAAAAACTTTTATTAACAGATTCTGAAGCATCAGAAAAAAAATATAATAAATGTACTAGACATAAAAAATTATCCCTTACTTCAAGCATCGCGTTGAGATCATGTTTATCCAAATAAGATCTTGTCAACTCTCGACCATCAAAGTCAAGTTCAGCTTTGTACCTTACAAGGCTGTTACCCATATCGATACCTTTTACATCGTGAATTGCTCGTACCTATAATTACAAATTATTTATGTTTAAAATGGATCATATTCTTTGAATAAAATATCTAAGGGCTGCTAATGCTTAAAAGTGTATGGTCTTTTGCAAAAGAAAAATCTATTTGCATTCTATTTAATTGTATTTCAGCATTGGAATTTTGAGTCGAACGTTCAATTTTTTATCTTAGATCAAACAAAAATCTATAAAGATTTTTTCGCTCTGAGATATAGCAACTATTAACTTTATATACAAATTAACAAACATTAATTACCATGATATCAGCTTCCAGTTCAGCATTGATTCTGTCGAGGTTTTCTTGCGGTATGCTCCGGCCCACTAACGCAGCGACGTTTGTATAAATTATAAATGAAGCTACACCACCGAGAAGTCCTCCAACAAGCAGGGAACCAATTGCATCGAACATAGGATTGCCTAAGTATGAAGTTAACCCCATGCAAGCGGCGGCCACTGAAACTCCTAGTACCTGTATGCAAATAATAAATTATGTAAATAGTTATTTATAAAGATTTATAAATATTTAAGTAACGGTTCGTTATAAACAAAAGATAACTATTTTATTTGATTCAATGATAAGAACTAAATAAATTTAAAAATATGGGAATTGAAATACTTTGTTTATTGTTTGTTACTAAAAAATTTTTATCCTTTAAAATTAGAAAAAAAAGTATTTTGTCAAGATTTAAAACGGCAATGTATTTACTAATATGGAGATATTTAAAACTTACAGCAGCAAAATCTTCCATTAAAACAACATTAACAGATGGGTCTTGACCAGTCATTACATACTCTTGAAAAGATTTCTTTTTTTCCAATGCACCTTTTTTAACTGAATTTATAGCTACTAATAAAGTTGCTCCTTCCGATACTAAAGACCCGCCTAATATGAAATAGGCCCAATAAAATGATTCCACAGGACAAGGAAATAGAAGTCCATGGATTCCATGATAGACAGATAAACCAGTTCCAACACAGAAAATACCAACACCTGATATTAAAGAAGATACATACTTCATATTAGCGTATCCATATGGATGATCAGAATCGGGATTCTAAAATAGTATTTAAAATAAATATTCACTGTATATTTGTAATAAAATGTATGTATGATTGAATATATAAATAATGCATATATGACTTTTGTACACATATAAACATTAGATATTTACAATACGCTTTTTTTGTAAAAAATAATTATGATTTTTACCTGAACAGATTTGTGAATACCATATGCTAAAATTAACTGATTAAATGTATCCGCAGCTGAATGAATACACTCTGAAAACATACTGTGAGAGCCAGTATAAACCCACGCAAAAAGCTTAAAAAGAAAATTACTTCCATTTCTGCAAAAACACAAATATATACATAGAATTGTAAATATTTTAATTCAGCAGTTTATTTATTATTGGACTTACATCACAATAGCTGTTAAAACCACTTTTCCAGATCTACCAAAAAGACCTTCTTTTTCGTAAGTTTGAGATTGACTTCCTACTTCTCGTCTATAATCTCTTAGCCTTTTCTTGACTGTAAAAACATCTAAGACAAGAAAAGTAAATTTAATACAAATCTTTGTAAAAATGTACAAATATTTATCTATATTTACTTTGTTGATAAGTTTTTCGTTCAAATTCTTTTTTAAGCAACTCTTTTAATAAGGCTTCTCGAGATCCCCAAACATCCATTGCTCTGAAAGGAGCATATCCTTACTTCATTCAAAGATATGCTGCGACGTAGATATAAAAAATTAAAACTGCCAAAAGTGCACTTACTTTGCTTCAACATCTTTTCTCCAGTATACAGTGATAGGTGGCTCAAATTCATAAGGGGATCTTCTTTTTGTTTTAGGTAGTGATTCCAAATCACCTTGCTTAAGTAAAAAATCAGACATTGCCCTATTAGGTGTGATGAAATTCCTTTCCAAAGAAGAAACTGATAAATCAACTCTAATCTTCTTTTGCTGTGGAACTATAATAAAAATAATAAAAAAATGTAACGGATTGACATCAAATAATGGATTTTTAATGGTTTAGTAATTGATAAATAATTTACTTTTTTTTACTACTTCATCCGCAGCTATTTTTTTCTCATCTTTTTTAATTTTTTCTTTTTGGGGTGTTGTTGAAGCTTCACTTTTCTCATCATCGGTAACAGAAGTAGTAGCCTCAATATTTAAAACACGCTCTTTTAGATTTCCTAAATTTTCTTCTTTTAATTCAACTATCCTTTGCGTTAAATCAAGTTGATAATTTGCTTCATTTTTATTTAATTTTTCCACTTGCTCCTCTTTTTCTTTTACCACTTTTTCAATCTTGCCTTTTGCATCACTAGAAACCAACCTTGTGATTGATGTGCATGTACACCTTGCATTGGCATGTTTATTATGGCATAGATTTAATGAATTTGATATCACATGAATAAATTTTTGTTTAATAAAAGTACTTGTGTGCCTCTTTGCGAGTTCTATTTGCAATATATAAAACTGCTCCCTGCAACCGCCATTCACATTTCGTCGAATAAAAGTCAGAAGACTATAAGACCGATGGAGCATGTTTGCGACCTTGAGTTAGTCTGTAAATACAAAACGTATGAGGGAAAATCATCTTGAAAAAGTATTTAATACACATTTTCGCAAGTATTCGAAAAATATCATAACCTACGAAAACACGGCATTAATGCATATTTAAGTGATGTAAATAAAAAAGAACCGGTGAATTAGAGATTATATTGATGGTTTTTGTAGCGACATAAAGAATTATTGCAAAATTAATAAAATTAAGCGATAAAAAACATAACAAATCAAATATTGTCATACAACATAGAGATAGGAAATAATTACCTAGTTAAAAAGTTTTTCACGGAGCAAAGAACATTTTACAATAAATCATAAAATGTTGCTTCACGTACACCTAGTAAATTAAATTACAAAATATGAATAAGAATAAAAAAATACTTTTTTACTCAGCCCGTCAGAAACCATGTTGATAATCTGTTTTTTGCAAGTATAGGTACTGTCAATAAAACAGACTTTGACCTTCACAAGCCAGCTGATGAAACATAATTTTCCACTAGATGTCGCTACTGATAACAAACGCTTATTTTATTGAAAAATTAAATTAACGAATTCAAACAAGTATACTTCTAGAAAATATAACAAAAAAGTATACATATATTAACACTTCTAGAAAATAGTTAAATAAATAAAACTCAAATAAGGTTCAATTGAAAAATACTAAATCATTTTTATTATCGCATTAAAAACATGACAATATGATTAAGGAAAGTCCATTTTTTTTATTTATACATTTTTTTGGCAGTTACACGTGTTTAATTTATATATTTCTATTGCATAGTGACAATTAAAGGCAATTTTTCAAATTTAATAGATTTCAAGATAAAAAAATAAAGAAGGCAAAAAATAGCATAATACAACAATGTAAAATTAGGATCAATTTGGATTTTTTTAATTAACATTTTTCTTCAATTTTTCTATAAATAAAAAATAACAAAAATAAAGAAAACTCTTTTATTTCTTTATTTACTGAACAGTATCAAAAACTAGATTTCATCATATACGAAAAAATATAATTTTAACTTTTTTCGAAAAATAGAAGAACGAAGTTTTACAACGAAGTACACAGTAAAAATCGTAAAAATTGCATATTCTATATGAGCACTTTTTAAACTTCAAATTTAATTTAAATATAACTTAAGCTTCGTATTTACAAGTGGGGTTTTGTACATATTTAAAGCTTGGCAATCATTATCATAAAATTATTTTTGCTTGTAGTAAAAAGAGAAGTCTATCGATTTTGGTTATTTGCATGGGCCATCTTGCTCGTGAATAGCCCAGTTATAACGCTTCTTAATTCTCTGAGTTCATTCACCAATGTCTGTTTCTGATCCTCGTCGTGTTTTCGTTGAATTTCAAATTGTTTCTCCATCCACGCGTGATGTTTCTCTTGCATTAATTCGTCATGATGTATTATACTTTGAACAGCAGCTCTAATAAATTAAAATTGGATTAATCTATTTATCTCTCATAAAATAATTAGTTTTTTAAGTAATAGCATTGAAATTCATTATGGTATTGCAGTTTTTTATAAGAAGGCGTAAAATAAAACATTAATAGTCGACTATTAAATATTATTTTTTATGACTATAATACAAGATCGGGAAAATAATGTGTAAATTATTCTCCCAATTGGTCACAAAAAATTATTTATCTTGAAAATTAAATAATTTACTATACTCACTGTATTGTTTCTGAAATCCTATTTTCTGTATTGCCGCCAGAACTTTTTTCTGGTCCATTGCAACGGCAATCTTTTTTCGGAGAATTCGTATCACATTCGTGTGTTTCAAAGTCTTCTTTCGTTAGGATTTTTTCTGTAGCTAGCTTCAAAATATCAACTCGGTCCACTGGTGAACTCATTCCCGAACTTACCGAGTTCGCAGTGTTGATATTCATCGGTTCAATATGGGCCGTGATGTGGTTGACTCGGTTCTTGTTCGGCTCGTTAGCAACTATCAGACGTACGAACTTGGTATTGTTATTCGATATATTAATGGAGGAAGGATTCAAAGATTCCACTGGTCTCAACAGAAACTTATTTTTCCCAATTTTCTCATCCTCGACTATCCGTGGTTTCTTGCTTGGAGGTGGACCATCGTCTTCTGCCGATAACGCAGACGTTCTAAGAAAATTAAGTTTAACAATATAAAAAGTTATCTTAGAAACATTATGTTAATCTTACACAGAAGCGTTAGCTTATATTAGTAAAAAATATCACTAAAAAAATTATTACACTTATGACATTAAAACGCAGCTTAATATCATAAGCGATTTACGTATTTCAAAATATTGCTTACCTACTCCTAATTAATCTATCCTCTTCAAGTTGTACAATAACATTTATTTCGAACTAAGAAAAGAAAGCTTGCTATTAATATTAAGAAATTTTAGTTTGAACTATTATTAACATTTTATAGTTTATTTTTCAATGAAATTTTTGAAAATTTTATTGAAAAATGTAAATAAAATTATAATATAGTTAAAACAAAAAGTTTCTATTAGTTATGCAAAATTTCTTTCAAGAGACTTAAATAATTATTATGATACAATTAAATAATGATCAATTAACTAGGTATATGCAAGAATGATAGGCTATTTAACGTGTAATGAATTTCGACTGAAGTGGCAAATAAAGTAATATATACCTTTCTGTCGTTGTAGTAATCGTCGATGTTGGACTTTCCATATCGTCCATAGGAATATACTTATAGATCCTATTACAATCTTCTAAGTCATCATTGGAACATGCAAGGACCGTCGTTGGCATCTTTTTCGTAATCTCTTGATTTTTTTTCTCAATAGCATCGTCAGCTTTTGCTATTGTGCGATTCTCTTCGTCTTTGGTGTTACTATTGTCAGGAAGGGCATCAAGAAGAGCTTCCTCGACTACTCTTTCTCGCTCCTTGTTAGAGACAGTACTGAGGTTGTTAAAGTCAAGCATTGTTGAATTACCTAAACCGTCGTCATCTGAAAACAAATGTAAGAATTTTACTCTGTTATTTAAATTAATATTTAAAAAATTTTAGAAGTAAAAATTAATAAAAACTACCAAACTTTGAATTTCAATTTAATATATTATTTTTTGATTAATAAATACTCAATACTAAATTCATTATTACTTCTGACTTGTATGATATTGTATATCTTACCCATAATACTTTCAACTGGAAACCAGGTGTCTAAGCATTTGTTGGGAAGAACAGTAACTTTATCATTAATTCTGCCTTCACCAGATGAATTGCCAAACTTTATATGTGTGTAACTGTGGTCTGAGAATTTCGATGTACTCAGATCCATATTTTCTGATAAAAGATTCTGTATAAATTCATACCTTTCATCAGAAACAGGTGTATGAAAAATGTCATGCAGTTCATTATAAAAAGGACATTCAAAGATATCTTTTTCAGAGCTATCTTCAAGATTACACTTCAAATAAGAATTTTTTAGCATAGCTAACTTATGTTTTATTTGTTCAGCAGTCTTTTTGTAACCAGCTTCACTAAGAACTTTAACTAATGTTTGTAGCTTCTCATCTTCTAAACTATCATTTGCCTTAGTTCTAGAAGTTAACTCTTGAACAGTTCTGAGAAGAAGTTTCACTTCTTCTTTAGTCCATGGAACACCTAAAATTAAACATAATTATTATTATTAGTAATTGGCAGTAGTATTACAGTCACAGTCGTGGATAGTATGGCTTAGAGATGGGGTAGTCTATAAGAACTAGTCATGTTTTCATTTTCATACATTATTGTATATTACAGTTTATTACTGTTTTGTTTGTTATTTACGATTTTATTATATAAATTTATCAACCTGGCCGTTATATGCTGTATTGCTACCGTTATTTTTGTATTATTTTGTACTTGGACAGTTAATGTCCGTGTTCTTAAATAAATAAATAAATAAATAATATTAAGTAAAAATCACATTTAAAAGTCTTTGAATACTTGAAAACAGTATTATATAGGATTAAAACAGAGATACGATATGTACAAATGAAATTTTGCAATAAAAGTTTAAATACAAATTAGAATGTAAAGAAATTGAATTTATAAATAAGAAATATTAAACAAACCTTCACTATGATTAGTTTTTTCTTTAATGTCTTTACAAAAGTCTGCATAGTCAAGTGAATTTCTTCGTGTATCACTCATCTGGCTTAGTGTATCGTAAGAAAACTGTCGTTCAAACAGTTTTTTATACAAATTATAAAATGGAAATTGCTGCACAGCCTCAGTCTCACCATTCGATGTATGTACATGAACAAATTCTGTCTTTAAATACTCTAATCTAGCCATAATTTGCTCAGAAGATCTGCAATAACCATTTTCAGCTAAACTTAGTCTCAGATCTTCAGCTGCTTTTTCAGTATTTTGATAAGCTTCTTCAGCAATATTTAAATCTTGTATTAATGTTAAAAGTACTATAGTTTCTTCTGTGGACCAGCAATCATCAGACTTTGTTTTCCTCTTTTCTTTTAAGCGACACTTTTTGTACTCTTTTCCCCAAAAGAGGTCTAAACATGAGTAAAACATACACTCTGCAGGATTTTCATTGTTATCATATCCTATTTTATAATCTATATACATTGTCCTTAAATTAATCAGTGCATTTTTTACTTGTTCAGTACTTCTATCAAAGCCAGCAGAATGCATTGCTTCAGCAATCATTCTCACAGCAACAGGGGAAAAAAATGTAAGAGTCAATTCATTCTTTAACTTCATAGACTTAATTGTGTTGAGCATTTTTTGGACCTCTCCCTTTGTCCAATCTATTGGATCATTAGGAAACTTAATGAAACAATCATCTTGACTATTTGTATCATAGTCTTCGGAATCAATTCCATTTGAGTTATTTATGTCTCTATAAATTTCTTTTAATTCCTTATAAAAAGGACATTCTTTTATGTTGCCATTTATCAGTTTTTGCCGTTCACACGCTAAAAAATTTTTTCTCAAAGTAGTCAGTTTAAGATGAACTTGTCTGTCAGTTCGATTCCAACCCTTTTTCAGCATTAGTTGACTCAAGAGGTTAGCCATTTTGGTAACAGAATATCTACTGACAAAGTTGTTTTCCTTTACCAAATTCAACATACAATTAACCTCTTCTGGATCCCATCGGTTTACTCTTCTCTTGAAATCATCTTTTGGATCATAGTCTATAGTGATTGTACCAACATCTGTTGGTTCTAGAAGCCCATAGTCATCCATGGTAACTAAAGGTATGTTTACCATTGAGATTGTTTCTGAAAAACAATCACACTCTTGTTAATATAGATGTCTTGCAAACACTTACAAAAATTAAAAAAAAGTACTAACAGTAGTTTACAAGAAAGTATTATGTACAGTGTCTTTAATGACTTTAGTATACTTCCGAAATATTAATTTAATACCAAGTTACCAAAATAAAAATTAGAACTAGAGTAATGACAAAATGATAGTGAAACATATATTGTATATTATTGCAAAGGATCACGAAATTATTTATTCAAGCAATTTAGAAAAGTGTACCATATAAGGTAAAGGCACCGAAATCCGGACAACGCAAGAACTGGCATATATACCTGGACAGCAATAGAAAATAGGATTTTTCAATATAATAATATTATAAAAATTCGAAAACA
>JAYJLV010000027.1:2857615-2882353 GCA_036873485.1 Torymus texanus | reverse complement strand
CAACACACGAAATTCTTTTTCGTCCATTTTTTGAAAATCACTCGACTTCCTCGATTCAAACGAATGCCAAATACAAAGTAATAGACCGATCTGGCTGAAACTTGGTGTGTGCTCTTCTAAAAGATGCTACTAACTAAACATAACCGCGATACGTGCTAGTAGTGCCATCTCTCTGACTTTGCACGGACTTTTCAAACGACCCTCGTAGCTCAAACTTAAATATATTAAACTACCGCTAACACTATATTTCAATAAAAAGTAAACACTCATCCTAAACATAAATACAAAACATCAAACTAAACAATTCAAATTAATTTTCCAGCTGGGCATCTACGTGGTATACTACCTGGACTACACAGTCGGCGGGGCATGGTGGATCATGGTGCTGTACCTGGTGCAGGTGGCCGCGGTGTTCGCGGTGCGCGGCCGGCCGCACACCGGTGAGGCCGTCGTCGCCGAGCTCTTTCCACCCACGGGACGTTGCTTGCGGTACTGGGCTGCGCCGCTTCTCTCGTTTACCTGGAACGTCGTTTTGCCTATCACGCTCATGGTTAGTTGATGTTTTTGCATTTTAAACAATTGTATAGTTAAATTAATTACTAAAAATTTTCGTCAGAATAGTTAAAAATTTTTGCTGCTAGTCTTTGTTTGTATTTTTATATTAAAAAGATAAATTTAAGGTAAATTAAAATACTTATAAAAAATTTGGCAGAGTACATTAAATATTGATATTTCAAATTCACGGTGTTTAGTAGTAATAAGTTTTACTTGTTTGAAATCATGAATAATACATATAAGGTAGTATTTATAAAGTAATTGTAACCACAAACTATAAATATCGTATTGATGACCACGGCTGCTCAAGCAATTAATTCGTAAAATGCCATTAACGCTATTGGAAAAGACATAATCGTCTTTATTCATCGTCGATCCATTAATCTGTCGTAATTTTAAGTGTCTGTAATTTGAATTTAATTCATTCACTCATTCGAAAATCAATTATCACCAGTAACTCAAATTCATATCAGCAGTTTATACTCAGATTCTCCAAAATGCATTAATCGCATCTATATATACATAACCAGATATGATTCATCCAAACACAACCAATATACATTCAAATAACCAACACTCCTAACATCTTTCTCATCATCGTAGGTACTCAGCATCAGCGTGTTCAAGAACAACGGCTACCGGGAACTGTACACGTACCGGCGTACGAACAAGGATTATTGGGCCATTTGGGCGCGGCAGCTCGGCGCTTCGATACAGCTGATACCGATTCTGATAATACCGGTCGTCGCGGTCATACAGACCTGCCGGTACCTCAACAACGGACCACCTGACATATTCGATGTGAGTATCCGATTCTACGGAGATTATATAGTTACCGTTATACAAGTAGGTGTTTGGAAAGGATTTGTGACTAACTTTTTGGTGATTGGCCAGTGTAGAGTATATATTATAAGCTAACATATTGGAATAGGTTTATACAGCTATATTCTTTGAAAAAGTAATTTAATTTAAGAGATGAATTTTGTAAATTGAATTGAATATCGAAATTGATTAAAAACTTTCGTTTGGCCTTTAGAAATATTATTATAGTACGCTTGCAAGGCATATTTATATATTATAGTTTAACAACTACCATACTTCTTTGATTCCTTTATCTTTTATGAATGCGTGCGCGCGCGATATTACTAACAATAATACTAACTGTGACGAATTCTCTTTGTTGCGTTGAAAATTAGCCCGATCAGCCGGAGGTGAATGTAAGTCACTGCAATCAGTGCAATGGCGTAAGTGCTTTTCGACTGATTAAAGAATTTCAAAGTAGACACGCATAAAGAGAGTTGTTCTTTTTTTTGCATAAGTAGTTTATTATCTTCCACCCCTCACGTTTGGCTTTTCTTCTCTCATCACTTATTCTAGGCCTTGCACGAAATTTATTTATACATACAAATCTTTATTTTTAGTTACGTTTCTTTTTTAAACTAACCACCTTCAATTTAGCTTTCAAATATAAGTGCACCTTTTTAATCGATGTATCTAATACCTGTAATTAAACATATAAAATTGACCTATTGAAGTTAGTTTGAAAATGGAGAATAGTTTTAATTATTCTTTAGTATATTATTATAGGAATTATGGAAATATTTATTAATTAATAACGATGTACATATATATTCTAAAACCCGTAAAGGATCTCCTTTAGCTGGAACTCAGCAAAGGTTCTCATAAAATTCATAGCTGAAGGCACATTCTTCTAGACTCTTGCACGCTTATTACATTAAAAACAGCCCAAATATATAAATAATTCCCACCATAAAACCAATATTACAGTACCCATCGCTGTGTAATAATTCAATTACGAAATGTACAACCGATATACCCCATAAACTTCATCTTCAAAACCCTTTATTCAAAACAACACTCCTGTTACCCCTTACCCTTCACCACCTACCTCCAATTACCCTCTAATCTCACTCTCATCTCCAATTCCAGCGGATTCAGCTTCTCTACCGGCCATCTCTCGACCCTGACGACCACCGCAATGTGCACACCCAAATCGGTGGCGCAGGTGGCGCAGCCTCCGGACTTCACGGTGCCAACGGCCTCGTCTCCTCGACCACGGAGCTGCCGTTCGAGGATCCACCACCCAAATACACACCGCCGCCTAGTTACACTACTGCTACGGGCGCGCGTATTGCCAAAATGCTACGCCAGAGCTTCAGAAGAAGTGTAAGGCGTATTGCCAATGTCCTCGGCGAAGGCGGTAGTGCTGTGACTAGGAGTAGACCCGCGCTGCAACATCAGCAGCAGCCGCCGCCACCGGATTACGCGGCGGTACTCGTTGAGATGAACCAGAGCGTGTCGTCGAGGGATATCGCGATACATATCGCTGATGTAAATATATATATATGTATATATAAGTTTGGTTGCAGAGGATGTTGAAGAAGTAAAGATGTGATGTTACGCGGTGGTTAATTCTTATCGTATTTGTAAATTAAAGATATTGATTAAGAAAATTTATTAAGAATTGCCGTTATGTTTTTTTGTTAAAGATAAGTATATGATAAAAAAAATTAATTGCTTATTTGTTGAAAACAAAAAGTTATGAAATATTAATAATAATTTATACATTATTATGCTACAGAATATTTTCTATAGGGAATACTTTATATAAATGTCACCAAGACGAAAGATAAAAATACTCGTTTCCGTTTTTTCTAATCAACATCCACTTCTGTTTCTGTGAACGTTAAACTTGCATTATTCTTATCTCTCCAAAATATCACCATCAAAACTTATCAATTCATTTCCCTTTCGCAGGCCCGACCGGACGTAGCAGACACCCGGCGCAGCCGTCCCTCCAACGACCACCACCACCACCAACAACAACATCAACATCAACCCCGTGTGACCGTCAGCCACCACAGGCCGAATACGATCGACCGGTCGACTTGTCGCAGCCACGGAAATGCGGTCTCGACGATCGAACGTACAGTCGGTTCGATGCCTCACCGTGGCCACTACACTGTCGACCGGGCAGCCGGTCGTCGACCTTACAACAGCAGTAACCCGGCGAACGCTGCTTCCTCGAATCTCACTGCTGCCGAGGTCGCCAATCTACTACGTAGCAGTATACGCAGAGGTGCCCAGGCGACGGCACCAGCGTTACGTCGTAGCTTCCACCAGGAGCAAACGCGTAATAGTAATACAACGCAGGATCAGCCACAAGGCGCTGCGTCCGTAGAGAACCTCGTCGAGGCAGCGGCGCCTATTGGCCTGGAAACTACAATGGCTATTACAGTCGTTACGGTAACCGACGAGCCCGTTAAGAAGACTGCGGAGGAAATGGACAGCTCCGTTTCTGTGATATAGACTTGCAGATGATGATGATGGTGACGCGCGCGGTTTTTTTTTCTCGCGTTATTCGCGGAAATTTATAAAGCGTACGTCGTGTACATATATTATATATGCTCTTTTCCTCTCGTTTCCTTTTTTTTTTGTTTTTCCTTTGGACTTCGAGTTCTTCTCTTATTAGATTTGCATTAGCAAGAGACATGCTTGCGCGAAGCTCGGCGCTGTTGTGATTGCTTTGGGTTGGTTTTGATGAGATTTTCGGTTGTCGCGTTTATATAGTTGTTATTCTATATACTTTTGTATACTCGTTGCGCAGTATTTTTAGGGTTTTTTTTTAGTATTTGATGGAGAAAATGAATAGATTTGCGTTCATTTGATTCGCCGTTTTTTCAACAGTATTTTCATATTCTGAAAATGAATATATAATCATTTTTAATGATGGAATGTATTTGATTTAGAAAATTTTTAAAATGAAAATGCACTTTGATATCAAAATTTTTATTCAATAATGAAATTAGTTACTAATGTAGCTTGTGTTTTATATTGCAAGAGATTTTTTTCTGGAAACAATGTATTAAATAAAAGTAGAGTTTGAAGACTAGATTTAATTTTTTTGAAGCAATCAACAGTGTCGATCTTTAAATGCAAAAGTATATTCTAACTCTAGTGACATTCCCTGTAGGATTCTCCGTGCTGCTGCGGAGAAAGGTTTGTTCGCTGCTAGATCATGATAAACTAATGTAAAAAAAAAGTTGTGAGCGTAACTGAATGTTGCTAGCATTACGTTAACGATATTACACTGCGCTGATATGGCATTTGTTTGCAAATGCTTATAACTGACGTTAGACTCGAGTTTCATTTTTTTAATGATGAAAAAGTCAGTAGTTTAAGTATTTTACGTTTTGTATCGTCGTAACTGCTTACTTGTAACATTCGAACTGTTAATATTGATAAGAAATTATTGTCTACGATCATAGGTAATAAATACTTGTAACTAGAATTAATGTTTATAATCAATGTACAGTTACTTTAAATAAGATGAAGCAAAGAATCGAATGATTCCTGCTTAATTTTAATTATGAATGAACGAAGACCATTTAAAAATCAAAGCACAATGAATTACATTAAGTGCAAAATGTGCACAAACATTTTTTAAAGATCTCTATTCTACTTAAATTTTCATTATCAACGACTTTTGACTTATGTTTTATAATGGACTGTAATGAGAAAAATCTAGTGACACACATGTCACGATTCAAGAAATAAATGCACATATACTGTTAAATTCTGTATATTTTTTCTAAATAACGAATGAAAGGCAAATGTCAAACAAATACGAGTCTCGTAAAATTAATTTTTACGCGTGTTCAGTGGCATTTACTATTGCGATTGCAACTGCTTCTTCGCAGTCGATTTTCGTCGCTTATCGAAACAGTGCCAGCGACTATATGTATAATAAAAAAGCTTCTCGACAAATAAACACCTGTGAATTGTAAATATGTTTAGTATTTTTGATGTTTAATATAGGGTAGAGTAAATGAAGTATCTACCGATTCATTTCATTAGTGTGTATTTTATTTATAAATGTCATTTGTTTGTTTGAATCACAAGTGCTTAGTCTGACTGTGTTAATGTTTATGAAAGTAGACACTAATTATTTATAAGTTTTTATATTTTCTCAAATGGCGTACATAAACTCTGTGAAATAACAATTAATTATTTAATAAATAGTTGTGTAATATGACATTTATATTTATTAACTGAGTCTTTTTTTAAAAAGCAACCAATTTTTAGTGCATTGTGAATAAATGTAAATTTTATTCAATTTCATTTTCATAATAAAAATTAAAATTTATAAATAATTATTAGTGTCACTTGACTTTATACCATGTCCTCATACTCTAACAAGCTATTCATGTATACAATGTATGAGAAAAAATTTAAATCATTGCAATATATTGATTGTTACATCTAATAATATTCATGGACCATAATAAAGTTTTTATGTTTTTTTGTATATACGCAATTTTTTAATTTTTCCCTTAATTAATTAAAAATGTGAATTTAATTTTGTGCAAAACATTAAAATTTAAATATTTGAATAATTATTATTGAACTGCCGATGTATAATTATGACTTAAAATTATAAAATGGGATTAAGCTGAAATAAGAATTCTCTCATTTTTTTATAAAGATTTTTTTATTTATGAATTAATTATACACGTTCGCTCCTCTTAACTTCCTTAACTTGGAGACCTATGAAATAAATAATAATTTATTAGAATAATTAGAGATTATTAAATATTAAATTACATTTGACATTAATTTTTCTTACCTGGAGGAAGAGACTGCTTCAGCTTCTCTGCCTTTTCCTTGTCAGTAATGACGAGGGTGTACAAGAACCTTGAGCAACGGACCTTGAATTTGACATTGTCGGCATTCTTCTTTATTTTGACAGCTATAAAAAAGAAAAATATGTAAGAACATATATCTATTAATTTCAAAATATAAATTTTTTTTGTAAAGTATTAAAAATTATAAGCATTTGTGAGATGGAGTTTTCAACTGTTTTCATAATTTTCTAAAGTCTAGTCGGCATTATTTGTTAACTAATATTAGTCATCTATATTATTTATTTTTTACTCTTAATATTATTAATTTGTGCTATGATTTGTTATTCTAAGAAAAAATTATTAAAATAACAAAATTGGTTTTATAGATAGTTAACTTTTGATCATTAAAACACACATTATAACATTATGTGCTATTAAAAAGAATTAACTTGGAGTTGAAAATATCGATCTTTCCAGGCATAAAAGAAAACAATTCATCACTAGGGAATATATCTCTAAATCAATAATATTAAAAAGATATGGTTTACAATTTTCACTTATCATTATAGTTATAGCAAATGGATTTTGAAAATATATTTTTGTTTGAACAATATAATATCAACATTTTGAATCTTAAGCTTTTGACTTTCCTAACCTTCAGAAGTGAAAAAACAACGTTTGAAACTTTTGCATATAAAAATAATTCAAACTAAGTTTCTAATGAATTTATTCTTAGTATTTACTTATGAATTTGTTAATGTCACTGTTTAAAGTAGTTATAATTCTTTACTACTCACACTTAGCGTCCTTCCTGCGGGCCTTCAGGAGGAAGTCCTTGATCTCTTTGATTTCCCTGGGCTGTAAAGAAAAAAAAACAATATAAATTTAAAGAACATATTTTTACAAAAATAAGATACATAATTATTGATACAGTCATTATTAAAATACTTCAAACTTATGTAAATTTTACAGTGCCAACTATTTGGAGGTTATGTTATTGAATATGTACGATTACACAAAACTAAGATCAATAACAGCAAGTATTGCAAATATTATATAATAAAACGTTTTTTAAATTTAATTGACAACAATTTTTTATTTTAAATATCAACTTAACAATAATATAGACTTACCATCGTGTATTTGGATCGGAGTACGAAGAGTCGTACCTGAAACACAATAAAAATATACTGTTTACTTTGTCGTCGGACAAAAACTAAATGCACAAAAATATATAACAAAAATTGTAGAAACTCGCGATAAAATGAAATTTACTTTTTACAGACGGATTTCACCGATAAAAACGGAATTAAAAATTAATTTTCGAGAAAGGCCTACCTCACGTCACCACGTCAATCTTGAAGAAAAAGAAAGAGCGCCACCTAACCAGGGAAAGCTGCTCGCGCGCAGTGCGCAATCGCGCGGAGTCGACGATATAGTATAGTTTTTGAATTTGAATTGTAAGTTTTCTAAGTAATGGAAAATTAACATAAACAATGCACTTCTAATTGTTTACAAATAAAGAATCGCATGATAAAACTTTTCTAGATGTAATATTATAATCAAATCGAAAGGATGCAGTGCAATATATTTCAATGAACAAATATTAGGTCAGTTCCTTTTGTAAGGAGTTTTACACTGACTTCTGTGCCTTTTTTCGATCTCATTCATGCGGCGTGCGGCCGATACTTATATATATATATATATATATATGGACATTGCACATCATGGCTCCAGATAGACACACGGGCGCGGCTGCGCGCAAGTCACCGCACAGCGCAAGTGCGCGACAAGGACAGCCTGATGCCTACTGCTATCAGCTGAAGAAGGATAACAAGCTCTATACATGATATACCTACTGCTGCGCGCGCTGGAGGTAGGTAATATAGCGAGACCATAAAGGAACAGACCTTACGCGTGTGATTCATATATGATAACACGTACTACAATACAGAGTATATACCCCCGCGAGAAGAGAGATATGCAGGGGCTTTATAACCTCGTCGCGTCATCGTGCAATGTCGCTGACTGTTAGCACGAAAACGTAGAGGCTCCTCCGTTGCAGACAGCCCGAACGTCGTCGTCTGCGTCGTCGCTGGTGGGCGGGCGCGTCTCCTGCCGGTATCGCGCGCGTACGTTATTACGTGCAGTGTGAATCCGCAAAGTCGTCGGTTGCGAGATAGTGCGATAGCTGTTGTAGACTGTGGGCCGGGGCGCCAAAATGACGGAGCTGTATAATTTGGGCCTGGACGCGGTGACCTGTCACGTCTGGAACGAGGGCCACACGGAAATTGCTCTCTGTCCCAATAACAATGAGGTGCACGTATACAAACAGGAGGCATCCGGTTGGAAGCTGTCGGAGGTGCTGCAGGAGCATGATCATAGGATAATGGGCATTGACTGGGCGCCCAAGACCAATCGCATCGTTACCTGCGCTGCTGATAAGAACGCTTACGTCTGGACGCAGAACGAGGATGGCAAGTGGACGCCCTCCTGGGTGCTGCTGAGGACTAACAGGGCTGCAACGTGTGTTAAGTGGTCACCAAAGGAAGACAAACTAGCTGTTGGCTCGGGTGACCGCGTCATTTCCGTATGTTATTTTGCTTCGGAGAATAACTGGTGGGTGTCCAAGCACATAAAGAAACCACTGCGCTCGACTGTTACCACCATCGATTGGCATCCAGACAATAAGATCCTGGCTGCTGGATCTACGGACTACAAAGTCAGGGTATTCAGTGCATATATCAGAGATGTGGATCAGAATACCACTACTAGCACTTGGGGAAACAGTACAACGCTTGGTACGCTCTTTGCGGAGTTTGCAAATTCTCTGAATGGCGGAGGATGGGTGCACGACGTGGCTTTCAGTCCATGTGGAACTAAAATTTGCTGGGTTGGGCACAGTTCGTCTATTTGCATTGCTGACTCAACCAAGGATAATTTTGTTTACCGACTCAACACAGAATATTTACCATTCCTTCGGTGCATTTGGCTTGATAACTCATTCATCATAACGGCTGGTCATGACTGTATGCCAATGGTTTATAAGGTAGATGGTTCGGGTAAGATAAGTTTTGCTGCCAAATTGGACAATACACAAAAGAAAGAAGCTGCTGGTCTGACAGCAATGAGGAAGTTTCAGTCGCTTGATAGGCAAGCAAGAACAGAGATAAATGATAGTGCTCTGGACAGCATACATCAAAACACGATTACTTGCATTCAAAAAGTGTCTAAAACAAAGTTTAGCACAAGCAGTCTTGAGGGTCTTCTAGTTGTCTGGGATACCAAAACACTAGAGTTAATGCTGAATTCGTTGAGGATTTAATTAATTATTTTAAAAGCAGTCTTCTATAAAATTGTCACGATGAAATTATTTAATTATTAAGTAAAACAATGAATTATAATAACATAATTTTGTGAACAAAATGGTATTGTTTGCATTCTGCATTTTTTGTTAAAATTTATCCGTCTTTTAACTTTGTCAGCAAATAATTATATTTACAGTATTGAGATATATAATATTATACAGTTGTTACTATTCGCTGTTCTCATACTTTGTATTAATCTTTTGTATAAAGGGCTTATGCCAATAAATAAAAATATAATAAATTAATAAAAATTTTAAAACTATTTATATTTGATTACTTTACTCATATGTACCTTGCAGATTACAGAATTGATAATATGTTGCAGAGCTTAAACAGTTTAGATGTTTATATATATATATTTTGTGATAATATATTTATGTTATATATTATTAATTTTGCAAATTGTATTGTATAATTTAATATATTATTTATAATTGTTCAATATACATATTATCATTGTTATTTATAAATAAATATAAAAATTTCAGAGATTGATATTAAATTTTTATTTTTTCAAGCTTTAATTGTAACTGTGGAATATATTGTATACTTTTTAAATAAGCAACAAATTTTACATATAAATATTATACATTTAGATGAAAGTATTCTCATTTATTGTTAGACATGATTATAAAAAATCATAAAAAGATTCATTTAAAAACTATTATAAAACTAAAATGCGAAGGGATGTTGCACTGTAGCTCACATTAATTTTTCATTCATGTAAATAAATAAGTAAATAATTTTTGCAATATGATGCTGAGATGTCGAATAATATACAAATACCTTCTTACAGAGACAAGGCAGCCATTACAGATTTCTACATAGAATTTTCTGTCATTTGAATTTGTTTTTTTAGATTTTGTAAGGTATTTCAATTCTCTAATCTTTTCAATGATTTGTAAAACAAAATTGTAAAAGTAATGAATCAAAAAACTGCAGTGGGTGATATGAAAGTGTCGGTAAGTATGTAATTCTATGTAGGCTCCAACGTTATACCCTACGATCCCGGTTTTTTTTTTCAATAAAAACATGTTTAGCGTCAATGCAAAATTATCGGGTGGAAAAATTTAATAATACTTATTAAGGTACATATACAATGTTACTAACTGTGTCCCTCTCATTTTATTATAAATTACTCCTTACATACGAACAATTTTTTTTTTTTTTCGATGTATGGATTATAGTAAAACATGAATGTAACTTAAATTCTTGCTGTAATTAATAATTCCCATTTAAAATAAATTATAAATAATTTTTCATTTTATTTTTATCGTCTTCTTGTTCTCATCACAGTATCATATGCACGTGACTGGCTAGTCATTGTTCCTCTTCGAGCTCGGCCACGGTCTTGACAATTGTTCTCTCCAGATTTTGAATTTTGTTTTTTCCTATATAAAAATCATGATTTCATTTATAAATGTTGCTTCATTTTATATAATTTAAGGAATATATAATATATTATTGAGATGTTAATTTATTATCACAATCCAATATTAAATTATATATATATGTATCCTAAATTTATAATAGACACTGACGATGCTTAGATTATTATTGAAAATTGTGTTATTATACTCAAGATAATTATTTATTAGGGGCTGTTCATTTATTTATTATTGCAATACCAGATAAATTTAATCAACAGAATTGTTCTAAATAAAATTAATTTTCATATCAACTTTAAATAATAAATGATTCTATCTAAAAAATATAATATAATTAAATTTATACAATAATTGAATGGCATAAATAGTTAAAAGGCGAGACGCGGCCTCCTTGTTATCGACAATTACAGGGACCTATTTTTTTCTTTCACTTTTGAATTTGCAGAAAAAAACTGCTTGACACGTTATAGATTTAGTAAATGACCATAACGCATCACCGAATTTTTGTTTTTAAATTGAAAATTGTGTGAGAAAAACGGGTATCTGTAATCGTCGGTAACGATCAAATTCATTTATTACGAATTTTAACGAATTGATTAACAAAGTATATAATACTTATTAAACCGTTTGAAATCCAGCTTTCCAGCGACCAGTATAGTCAGAAGCATCCCAATTAGCATAATGCCAAATACAACGCCGACGATGAGTATGACGCTTGTCTCTGCATCTGCAATATTCAAAGTCCACCAACCATTAAATATTATTACTCAATGTAATGATGCACGACGCATCTTTCCTTGATTAATTGGCTTAATAATTGTCGTATTACCCGTTCGGATAGTTACGGCTGGTGCGTCGGCGTAACCACCGTTGGTGAACGCCCTCATCCTGACCTCATACGAAGTGCCGGGTTTCAGGGGCCCGTTACAATAGAGACGACGTTTTGTCGTGAGTGAGACGTCGCGACAGGTGTTGTCGTCGCCTATGACGAATTTTACCGCTTTTATGCTGCCGTAATCGAGAATGTAATTGGCTGCAGGAGGTAAGAGGCGATCATATAAAATCCAAAATCAATCCAATTTCATTATTTAATTAATTAATATTCAAGTGTTTATTGAAAAAAACAAGGTCGTCAGACACTCCGTGTAAATAAATACTATGTTCAGAATTGTTTTTAGCGATTCTGTTAGCATTTCCTTATGTAAAAATTATGTTTGTATTTAACATCACTTTTTATATACACCTAGAAATTTCAATATTTTCGTAGCCTTTTTTTAGGAAAATAAATCTTCAGATATTCGAGTAAAAACTTCTGTGAAAAAACCCCGAAAAAGTATACATCTTAAAATTGTACACGTATACCAGCAACAAAATTATCTGCATACAATAACTCTAATTTGTTCAACAAAAATGACTTATAATCTTCTAAACATTAAAAAGTCAAATTAGGTGACTAAGATGATTGAAGTGACTAAGACACTCAGTATGGATGCTACCATCATGCGGATGATAACACACAATGTAGTTGACTGGTGCAACGATACTTTAATTTATCTAACAATGATTTTTAAATAAACATTGTAAAAACTTTTAAGGTTATTGTATCAACTTCCAATTCGATTATTATCATCTACATAGTAAACTCATATTAGAAGTTTTAATCATCTGTTTAATTTTCTGATCTTTAAAAAAATATAGTTAATTTTTGTTGTAGAAATAGAACGTTTTTTTGCAAGAATGTATGTAGATGCGAGTTTCTTGAGGGTTGAACAATTGTTTCAATTAAGCATGTTAAAAACATTTCATCAGGAAAATTTTTTCGTATAAAAATTTTCAAAAATAATGTTTTTGTTTATGTTTATAAAAAAATTTTACGTGATTTCATAAAGTAAGATACTACAAGGAAAGAAAAACAATCCTGTCTCCTATAAACATATTATTAGATTAAGTTCGAATTCACCGCCAAACCACAATGTTTCCAAGCCAAATCGATTATCACCAGATAAAATATATCTTCAATGTCATCCACGAGCTATAATATACTTATAAACTTGAAGCGCACAGCTTGATCAAAATCAAAATAAACTCACGATACGGCGTCCAGAGCGGTTCGGACGCCTGATATGGTATCTGGAAATCGCGCTCCATGGACTCGCGCCAGGACGACTCGTTCGGCCAAAAATTCTCCTCCAGGTTAAACCTCGTATGCGCGGGTTTGTAATCATAACCCAGTCGGTAAACAATGATCGCGTAGTAAATAATCTCGCCGTTGGCATCGGGAAATAGTGGCAATAGGATCTCGAAGGACGTCGTCGTCTTTCGTATCTTATTCGGCTTGAGTGTTATTGATTTGAGGTAATCAGCTGTTGGCTGGGGTGGAACTGCGCTACGGCGAATCGTCATCGATTTCATTAAGATTAGATTATATAGAAAAATTAAGGGAATTGAGAATTGTAATATACACGTGAATTGGATTTACTTCCAGGGGGGTAATCGGTGTACCACGAGGCGGGTGTGCCTTTCTCGTTTGTCCCGCTGATCACTGCAGATACTTTGAATCTGTATGAATAATCAGGCTTCAATTCTCCTAGGTTTATGCTAAACAATTCATTTTTGTCAACATCAGAACCAGTTTCGAGCTGCTTGGTAAATGAGTAGTTTGCCGTGTAGCTCTCGTTATTCAAACGAAAATTTTCGCCGTATACAGATATTTCAAAATGTTTCAACTGGCCTTTCAGAGAGCAGGGCAAGTTCCAGTATAAGTTTGTATCAAGTACGTTGGAGTCATTCTCCAGGGGCTTGGTTACTTCTATCAAGTTTGTTACTTTATCGGGCACTGAAAAATAGTTTAGTCCTAAATTAATTTTTTTCTCCTAGTAAAATTTACGGTGTAATATATATGAAAACCAATAAAATGTCCCAGATAATGCTGGTAACGAAAAATTTCACGTTTATTTCGGTTAAATGGTTTCATATGTAATTATTTTAGAAAATAACTTATTATACTTTTATTGTTAATTATATGTTGCTAACTAATGTATAAAATTTGACTCAGGTTATATTAAAAAAAATCGTTTGAATAAGATGTATAAAACTTGTCAACTGCATATCGTGTTTAAATCAACTCTAAATTTAGAATTGAAATATGCAGATAACCTGAATAGGTAAAAATTTTTCGAGAGATCCTAAGAAATAAATATACCCATTACGAAGATATATTGCCCTATTTTTAATACTTAATTCTTTGATTTTTTTGTTATAAAAAAATGTTTGTTCATTCTTCATACATATAAAAACTACATCCAGAAATTCTTTTAGCAGTCCCTGGTAGAAAAATTATAGAAAACTAGGAAAATCTATGAACAATTATAAGAAACTAAGAGTAGCTATGCAAATCTGCGAAAAACTATGAAAAATTGTGAAAAATTATGAAAAGTCACGAAAAACTGTGAAAAAATCTCGAAATTGAGATATGTTTATAGATTTTCATAGTTTTTCATAAAATTTAATAGTACTTTATAGTTATTAATTTTTAAATTTTGATATACTATAGCATATCAAAGTTTATGAATTTCCCATGAACTCTGTGGTGCGCCATTTAGTAATCGATTACAAATTATATTTTTTAAAGGAATAGTAAAAAGCTAAGGAAGATCATGAACATGTTCTAATTCTGTACATTTTTCATACTTTTACATAGTTTGTCTTGATTTTTCATTGTTTTTCATAGTTGTGCGTGATTTTTCTTACATTTCATAGTATTGTTATGTGTTCGTTTACCATCATCGAACATAAGAACAAAAGCGTTGCTAAGCGACTAGTTTGTTGTTCTCGATTCGAGTTAGTTAGTTGATTCGAGACATTGTTTGTTGATAACACGTTTTATTGTGTGTGTTTATGATCTTTAATAAACATACGTTGTTCTTTTATAATGGTGGTTGTTATTATTTATTGTATGTATGTATGAGTGTAACAGTATTTCATTATTCTGATAGGGGTTCTATTAATATCTTTTACACGATTTTCATGTTAAAAAAATCAGCATTAAAACAATTCCTACCTTACTGATGTCGGGATATTACTTAGTTATTTCATATTTCTGTAAATTCATGTTAGAAAAAATAGCTTTGCCCCATTCTTCATACGTATAAAAACTATTATCAGAATTTTTTGAGCGGTTTTATTAGCATTTCCCATAGGATTTTCATGTTCGAAAAATTACGTCGCTACTTACAACCAAAAATATCAATAAATGCTTATATTATATCAATATCCGTCATAACCCTTATAATAGAACAATGCATAAACAAAACTGTATGTATGTACCTCCTATTTCGCTGCTGATAAACGTGACCTTGTTACTAACACTGCTCCAGCCACCACCGGTTTGCGCTTGTATATACGCTGTATAATTGGAATATCCCACACCGTTTGGCCAGGTATAGTTGAGGTACGATGCTTTGATGTTGAACTCCTCGAGGATGTTTGAGGTTGAACAGGCATCGGGTACCGGGTACAACGGCTTTCGGTAAAACGTCATCCGGTACTTCTGTAATCGGCCAGGCATCAACTTCGCTGGATTCCATGCAAACGTCGTATTCAGTTCGTCGATGATGTGGAAATTTAGTGGTGGTGATGGTGCTGTAGAATAATGTATATCCCATCTAGATCTTATTGTTGCTTGATATTAACAAGGACAGGCCCCAACAAAATTTTAAGGATCGATTCCCGGCACCTAAAACTGAGGCTCAGTATCCATAATTAAGTCCAATGCGCCCTCCTTTCGGATATAAAAGCTATTCAATTTCGAATACGTATTATTTTGTTAAAAAATGATGTCTCTTCTATTGACTTAAACTTTGCATATATTTGTGTTAAAAAAACTAGAAACAAAAGTAACGGAACTAGTCGAAAATAACTTTAATTTTAGCTTTCTCTTGCTAAAAAATATTTATTCCTTGGGAAGTTACAATCACACATAGCATAAAAAAGTGGTTTCCTTTTTCTTTTTTCTTTTTTTTTTTAACGATTTTATGGATTGTATTTTTAACCATTTTTTTACGCTATCTTTGATTGCTTGTAACTTTCCAAGGAATCAATGTATTTTAGCAAAAGAAAGCTAAAATTAAAGCTATTTTCGTCTAGTTTCGTTATCTTTGTTTTTGGTTTCTGAACACAAATATTTGCAAAGTTTAGGTCAATAGATTTTTTTAACAAAATAATGCCCGTTCGAGATTGAATAGTTTATATCTACGAAAGAAGGGCGCATTGGACTTAATTGTGGATACTGGGCTTCATTTTTAGGTGCCAGGAATCGATCCTCAAGGTTTCATTAAAATCCGTTATTCGTAGGTTGGGACCTCTCCTTGAAAGATTGCTTTTTTTTTAACTCTATTAATAAATCCTTCACACTTTACCCAATTCCTTTGTGAACACGGGAACAGGTACACTCGCTGCCGCAGTCCAACCAGAGCAGAGGTATCTGGAAACCGGACTGAGATTCTCAACGACTAGTCTAACAATATCAACCTCTTTCCCATTGTTTGTATAATTGGTAATACCATAATCCTCTATCTCAAAGCCATAACCCTCCGAGTACAAGAACTGGCACGAAGTGAACAGGACGTCAATGGAACAGTTGTTCCTGACATTCAACACATTCCAATTGAACGCGACCGTTGTTGCGGTTGCTACTACTGCGGGCACGTTCACGCTGTTGACCAGTCTTGGTATAACAGCTATGGTTAACGATAAACTGTTAAATTTATCAGTCTTTCATGAAAATTACACATACAAAAATACACACGTACGGAATGGTGAAGTTGGTTTAGACAGGAAAATGGATGAAGGCAACCCATTTCCGCCGTCCGCACCGATTGCCACGACCGTAACAAAATACGACGCGCAGGGTAACAAGTCATGGTCTATGATAATATAAGATTTAAGAGATATTACGAAATTCTGGTATTCGATACCGTGAACTTTCGTGTTAACGTGTACGCGATAATGCTTGACACAAGTAAGGCCAACATTGGGCTCATTCCACAGTATTTTAAGCGACGGCACGTCATTATTATTCTCGTCCGGAATTGCCTCAATGATAGTGGGAGCTCCTGGTTCTAGAAAAATTTAAAATCATTTAATGCATATTTATGGTAAGTATATTATTAGTTGCGGGATTATGAAAAAATATATATAGTAATGTTCGATATACGTATTTTGGAAGTAGTGCCGCTAATTGTGTTCTCCTTTCCGATGCCGTTTGTTACTTTTGGCTCCACTTTTACTGCGTATTCCGTGCAAGGTTCCAATTTATCTATTTTATACTTACAGTCTGGTAAAAATTCTTCAATTACTGAATTGATTTGCTTATTATCTTTAAACCACGTTATGGTATATGACGTAACATTCGCGCCGTTTACTTTCCAAGATATAGTCAGTGAATCAGCAGAGACATTAATGATGTTTAAATCTTCAATTACTGCGTCTATGGGTAAATGAATTTAATTAGAAATTATTTCTGTACGTACAACAAACTTTTACATATAGTATTTATCATATGTGTGAATGTTGCTAACGCTCCAATTTTCGTACGTGAAATCGATATCGTTCACAGAAGTATCTTTAAAAAGGTCGTCGCTCATTGGAACTATTTTTTCATTTATACTAGTCGTTTCATAGTTAATATTTTTCTCGTGAATAATATTTTCTGTGACTAAAATATGTTTATTCAATTTACGTTTATGAGAGTTATAGTTTTATATATTAAGGTGGTTGGTTCACTATTTAATGTTTATAATATGTATAAATTATTAAAATATATAATACTTCCGGAACCGAAAAAAAGTATTTTAATAATTGTTAATCGAACATGAATGATATTCATTAAATAAAAAGTTATGCTTGTTTCTTACTAATTTTTATCTTTCATTCGATTTTAATGTTTACAATCTCATTTTACTACTTCAACGTTTGTTTAGGATCCATCCAGACTTATAATATAAAAAAATAATATATACGGAGCAACACGTAATTGTTTACGGTAACCTTCGAGTTTTTGTTCTTAAATAGTAGAAAATTTCTCTTTACTTCATATATAAGAATTATTCAATAATATAAGCCTGGATAGGTTACAAATATTTAAGGATCAAAATGGAACGTTATACATAAAAATCGAATCAAAATTAAAAAGTTGGTAAGAAGCGAAAGTAAAGTTTTACTTAATGAACACTATCTTCGTGCTCGATTAATAATTTTCATATTATAATACTTTAATACATATGTGACACGTACATTATTATATTTTAATAATTTATCATATTAAAAGTGAATAACGAACTAGTTTAATTTAGCACGACAATTCTTTTAAGTATATATTTTTTATTACCAAACACGTATAGAAACGAAAAACTCTGGTGTATTACAAATTATTACTACAAAATTACTTTTTACTAACCTACATCTGAATCTTGGGGCCAAGTATTAGTTTCAGTCAAAGTTGAATAAATATCTCTTTCGTCATCATTACAGTATGACGGAAAAATTTGCGAACAACTTAGTAGAATTAGCAAGTATTCTCCTACCATTGTTGCTAAGTAATTTAATCAAAAAAATTATAATTATTTAACTTACTTACCATGATCAGGAATCAATTTTTTAAACGATTGTAATTTTGTAATTTACTTACGACGTGCATAAAATTATCCTTCATAAAAAATATCTTTTTTCTTTGTTAGAACTTATGATAGTAGCGCTGTTGTCTTAGCTTCAATACAATCCACTCATAAATTAGATATTGATGAAAATATGAGGTTTTGTTTTAAATTCAATAGCTTAATAATTCAAATCACTGTAAAATCTCAATTGACAAGTACACTGATGGCTTTATATTCTGTATCACAAAGAGCAACATCGTCACTATACGCTTAGTACGCATTTGCACCTTGTTTTCTCATGCTTTACATACTCTTTTTACAACAAGATAAAAGGACTTTATCATTTAAAAGCATATTTGTGTGAAGTGTTCATTACCATGGTAGCTATGATAGTGCAGATAATATACTATATCGCCCTTATTATAGTCTATTGTTTAGAAAATTCATTTGTAGTAAATGGAATTATAACAATGAGTGCTTTTCTAATCTTTATATAATGAACTACTCATGTATTTTTTACAGAGTCAATAATCTTTTATAATTTCTTTTCAAACATTGTCAAAAAAAAACCCTTGTGTATAGGTATAGGCGCTTCTACTTGTAAATATCAATTTATGCTTCTATCTAACAATAGTATTTTATGTCGATTATACAAGTTTATAATGAATAAAGCTCCTTTCTATTGATTTGAAATGCTTTCAAATAAAAAAGAAAACAATTAATAAAGAAAACTTCGATACTTATCATAAAAACAAAATAATCAAATTTCTGATAAAACCAGACCTCCTCTACCTCTGTATTTCGAAAAACGTCATACCTATTAAAATCATCTTCTTCTAAAAGGTGTGAAAAGTTCTCAAATAATCCCAAACAATGTGAACTCCCCTCATCCACCCGAACCTTCCAAGTATTCCAGTCTTCCAAGAAAGAAAACGTCGAAGAACACGTGAAACGGCGATCGAATACGAAAGTCGAAAAGTATTTTCATTGGCCAGCTTCTATATACCATCGCTGCTATCATTTTCCCCGACACCGTACTGAGTTCAAAGACGAAGACATAATTTATTCGCATCACGCACGCGCGGAGAAAGAATATAAGTGTTCGCGCAGCCGAGGACGTTCTTAAAGCCTTTCCTTTCACAAACACACATACATACATGCCCCCCTTCCAGGACCATTTCCTGTTCCTTTATTATCACGACGCGTCCAGTAGAATGTCTTCTTGATCTTTTATACGAGCGTGATGGCGATGGCGTTTCCCATCGACGTGTAGCACGCGGGTGAATTTTCGTACTATTAATCGGGTTTTTTCTTTGTTCGCCGTGTATACCATGAGAGTTGTTATTATTATATGTTGTCATTTGATTATGAGGTAATTAAAGTGCAAAGGTTTCTGAATAAATTGTGGATGGTTTGCAGATGACCGGTGAGTTTGTGTATAAAGTAAATGTGCACGTTGAAAGAGAGTTTTTTAAATTTATAATCTGATTACGACTTTATCGGTTAAATTCACTGAGCTGTATCAGGTATTGTTGAAATAATTAAAGTCTGTTGTCTGTTTGAAAAATTAAACATGATAAGTTTCAGTTGTTAGTGTGTGACAAACCGAAACGTGTCTTATCGGAAAAATATTTTGTACGTATCAGAATTTTGTTAGTAAATTTATGAATGTTTAATAACATTTGACTAATAAATTAAGTAAATATTTTGATGATAAGAAATGGATTCGAGATGCAACTTTAATTAGTTACTTACCTTTACATTTTATTGATAAGTAAAGAAAATCAAAATTTCAGCACCTCTTTTGTGTAAATGGAATATACATTTTTCCACGCTTGACAGTTTGTCGATGTAGTACAGTGTTTTGTAATTATCAATTTTCAACAACGTTGTCAACGTCCATCTTCTTTACACTAAATCGGTTATGGAGTTCAATTCTGGATTAAGAATGAGTGATAGAAATCACCTCAATAACTCGCTGATCTTACTATCTTTGACGAACACAATAATCAAATAAGTCAGGTGTATTTGAAATTTTCATTAGTTTGTAATAAAATTTACTATTCATGGTTTACTTTTTAATATTATTCAATTATTTACATAGTAAATTTCACAGAGTTGAATTATACATGTATATGGATCTTGCTCTAATATACTTAAATCCCCAAATTTATAATAAGTAAAATCAGAAAGAAATTATATAAAAAAATCGAGAACAATAAAAGTGAATTTTTATCCTCTCAAATAATTTCCCAAATTACATTATTTATAAACGCTTTCAATGGTGCTTTAAAGCCTTAAAAGTATAAAAAAACTTCGCACTTATAACCGACTATTCGTTCATTTAAAAATCCATTAAACAGTCTATTTTAATGAATCTAATTACCAAACATAAATCTAAACGAAAAAAACCCTCAATTATCTTGAAAAAAAAAACCCATCAACCAAAACAACGTATCATCACTCAACACCTCACAATACCACCTATATACCTCAATACTGTATACCATCCGCATACCAGCCACACTCAGTACACTTCCCGTTCTACCCAACAGATGCCGCGTCTCTCGTTCGTTCTTCAGAGTCGCGTTTACGTTCCTTCGAGCCGCACGTCAGTTCGCGATCGCTGACTCTGCCGGCCGCGCGCAATAATCCGAACTTCTCTGTCAGTCAGTCAGTCAGTCTCGCGTGTGTGGATCTTACTGCAGCAGTGGTGATTGACAGTTACAGCTTTCGTGTATTGTATAGGCGCGTACGTCGACCAGTGTTCGCACGATAGCGGTGAGTTTGACAAATGCTTTTTTTTTCTTTTCTTTTCATATACATCATGGGTATAGTGTTGTTATGTAGGTGGTAAATATATATATAGATATAAGGATTGAATGGTATGCGGAGAGGTTTAGGATGATTTGGTGATTGAATTAATGAATCAGGCGGGTGATAAAGTTTAATATAAGTCATAGTTGATTATAGGTTGAGTAATGGGTTGATATCTGTTTCAAATTTCTTTATGATGTGATATTTTATCTGGGCGTGTATATATAGTAAAATGCATTGTATGGTTTATAAAATAAAAGTTTACGTATAGATTGAAAACTATATAACAACGTTATATTTAAAATTAATTCATCAGTGTATTGTGATATCAAAGCTTTTACTTTCTATGTCTAAGCAATAACGAATGTTAACCAACACTTTCAATTTCCACGTAAGGACTCATATAATTTATCCACCACAGCGCGACATTACAAAACGTAAATAAACATCATCTTACGCCACGCGCAGCTAATATACCCCTCAATTTACCTGCGCGTCGATAAAATAGTAAACTCCGCTTTTCTATACCTATATATACATACATATAGACGAAAGTGCATCGCCATTCATAAATCAAGCTTGATCGCTTGACTAGAATTGAGTGTTAAACAGCTCGCTTGATATAATCAAACCGATCCCCTTTCCACCGACAAAATTATATGCTTCTATATCCGAATGAAGAAAATCACCGCGCGAATGGTAAAAGCAGGTTTTGCGCGACATTTAACCCGGAGAAATCGCGCGCGCGCGTGCTTTTCTAGGACACGCGTTGTCGTCTATGTATATATGTGTATATGCACTACTGCCGTCGTTGTCGTTGCTGTGTAGTGTAATAATGACGTTATACTATGAGCGAAAGAGAGTGCACGACGCCGAAATGGACTTTCGTGATAGCTGATAAGATTCGCGCGCTCACGTTTAGAAAGCGTATATGACGGTACATAACATATATATATATATATACACACTATGTATAGGTAATAACGGGTCGTGCGAGTGTATGCGCATGCGCACGGTGGTTCAGAGAGATAAGAATATTTTTTATGTAAATATGTACGTGAATGTGTTTCTGTGTACGTGCGAGTATGCTAAATTGTGGTGGAGGTGAAAAGTTGCTTGGACGGGCGAACGGAGCTTGCGGGTGGAACGAGCGGTGGGTGATAAAGTTTCTAGTTTCGATAATGAGATTTTGCTGATTGGCTAATTACTTAATATAGTTGTTTAGTTAGATTTTTATGCGGGTACGTGGAAAATATGTTATTTATATTGTGTAACCATAAAATAGGTAAAACTTTATAAGAATTTATATTTACTTAATAAAAATTTATTTATTTTTTTTATTTTTTGGTAGGTTCTGTTAATCTTCTACCGTTTATAATAATATTTTCCATGTGTAATAAAATTCTTCTCAACGAAGAATTACGTAATTTTTCCATCGATTATACTATCCGATATTTTACTATACCTATACTTATCTTTCGCAGGCAATAACATAATATTTCAAGTATACCTTATAGAAACCGATCATTCCAATCGGTCAAGAATGCGTGTAAAAATCAATAATAAGGCGCGCACTATAATATTTCAAAAAAACTCTCCATACACCTACTTACACAATAAAAAGCAGCAACAACAATAATACCAATAATCGTAAAAATTACGCAACGCAATCATCGCGATTCTAAAAACCAAGTGTGGGCGATCAACCCGCAGCT
The DNA here is from genome assembly GCA_036873485.1 of Torymus texanus. NCBI lineage: Eukaryota > Metazoa > Arthropoda > Insecta > Hymenoptera > Torymidae > Torymus > Torymus texanus. Next base: position 2,859,210 of record JAYJLV010000027.1, on the reverse strand, counting down.
TTTTACCCACTCACGGAATTATTCGCTGACGCGGCTGAATGGAAAAACATTAATTGCGCTAAATGCGCACTGCTATATAAAACATCGAACGCGCGACGATGCATACACACACACACACACACATATATATATATATATGTACACACGTATGAAAGTCTACCGCCTCCGCGTTCATGGAAAAATAAACATCAGAGACTATTTTTGGGTTGCGCCGAGAGATTTTCGTTCGGAATTTTTGCGATTTATCGGAGAGTTTGGGCGGGAGTTTTAGAACGTGTATAGAACGGTGGGATTGATGGGGACGACGTCGAGTGGAATTTGCTTAAGTAAAGTGAATTTTTTAAATTAGTCGTTAGTTGGGTTGATTGACACGATGGATTGAATGAAGAGAAAGATGGCTCTCCGGTGGGTTTGGTAATTGTAAAAATTAATGTACGACGAAATATTTTTTGCCTGCGTGTACGTGGAACTTTGGAAATTTTTTTATCGTGTGTAGTTTTTGAGGTATTTATTATTGTTAATGTTATATATATATATATATATATATAAAATGCATTAGCCAAATTCAATTATTAAAAATTGATAACAAATAGTTATATATAGAAGTCATTTGCAATGAATACGTGCTAACGAATATTTTTTTCAGACATCAATAAAATATCAAAGAATATATAAAATACAAACAAAGGAATATAAACAATAAGATTATAAAAGAGTTACTATCAGTTTTCTAGATATTTTCTTATTTCGCGGTCTTAATATAAGCTATGACAAAGTTTATTTAAGAAAGCTATAAGATACGAATCCGTATTTTCTGGTAAAGATTGAAAGACAGCGTAATACTTGTAAATCATAATAATTTATTCGTTTTATCGCTCGAGGAAGAAGGAGACCTTACGTCTGAATTGTCTGAAATTATATTACTCGCAAAAACGTTTAGTAACGTAAGATAAAGTAAACATTGTCAACTTCGCAATTCAACCGCATACACGATGATAAAACTGTATCTTCGCCTTTCTTTCCACGAAGCTATTTCACGCCTTACATAACTTTGAACGTACAATGAAGTACACATCACATGAAAACTCGTAGAAACATTTAACGATTACATCTCAAACCGGAAAAAAAAAATCCTTCCGTTGATTGATCTTCCATGTGTATACCCTGATTCATAATCCGATATCAACCGCACGCGTATAGTATAGTATATAAAAAAACGCTACTGTATTCATCGTTCAAAACGCCGACAAAACGATACATTATACGATAAGCCAAACACCGCTAACAATATCTAGTCATCGGTAAAAAAGAAGCATGTTACATGTAAGAACCTCAGTTATCCTGTCTAGTCATATAATCTCCTCCTGGCTATTATACCACCAGCACCTCTCATAATAAAGATCCTTATCGCATTGTCACACACACACATACACATACACACTTGACTGCACTGCGATTACCACCAATCAACCACCGCATTACTGCAGCAAAAAAATCCGCCCAAACAATGGGACCAATTGCATGGAGAGAGAGAGAGAGAGAGAGAGAGAGAGAGAGAGAGAGAGAGAGAGAGAGAGAGAGAGAGAGAGAGAGAG
>JAYJLV010000027.1:2824620-2840595 GCA_036873485.1 Torymus texanus | reverse complement strand
GAGAGAGAGAGAGAGAGAGAGAGAGAGAGAGAGAGAGAGAGAGAGAGAGAGAGAGCTTTGCTCGCAAGGGTTATTGTTGAGTTGTACTAAAAGAAATTTATTCGTTTATCCGCACACGCCTAGGCGCCAACTCACACCTCTATTATTTTTACGATGCATAAAGAGAGAGAAAGCAATTAAAAAATCGTAAGGTACTCCGATTAACGCCAGGCCAAGTGCGTGTTTTTAACAATATTGTATAACGTCGCGTATATTATAGATGCAATATCTTTTGTATCGACTTGTTGATCGGTAGGATTTTCCGGAGAGTAAAAAAATTAACCTTTTTTGCGTTTTTGTGGATTTCTCTTTTATTCACACACGTTGTATTATTTTTTACATAACCGACGAACACGTACGTACGAGCGCGTGCGCAGTAAAAGTGTTTATTTTACCGTTCTATTTTTTTTCCTTCTTTTCCTAACTCCCTTTTTTGTCTTGATTCTTATTCTTTTCTTATTCTTCTATTTTTTGTGTAAGGACGACCCGATTATAAGCCTCGTTGCGAAACTGTTGCGAGGGCACGTCGTCAACGTCGTCGAAATTATGGATTACACATGTGAAATATTGTATGATACGTGTTTCATCTATCGCATAACGTGTAATTTTATATTCATGAGTAAATAAATGTTTATTGAAACCTATGATATTTTGAGCTTGCTTTGTGGTTTTCACCTGTAACTTGTATCCTATTCAATGTATTATTACGCAACTTCTAAAAGTAACGAAGTTTCTTTGGTCCACCTTTCAGATGTTTAATATTACTTTGATATTTTCCTTTTTCAAGTTATATTAATTATTTCAAAAATATTTTCTATTGTTGAAATTATTTTAATTTTAATACCTACAAAAAATTTTATCTGGATTGTAATAAAGTTGTTGCTAAATAACATCGTTTGACGTTTTTCTATGGTTAATCATTAAAATTATTCAATTTTTTATTTATACCCTCAACGTGGCAATGGAAAACCTTCAAAATCTTCAGCATGAGTCAGATGTAATAGGTAAGAAGCCGCATTAAATAATTTAATTTTTTCATCTATAAATTCGTTAAAATAAGACCTATATTTAACATACTATAATAACAGTTTATGAAAGCCTACTTTCACGCTATTTATTTTACCTTGAATAAAATTATTGGAAACCTTTCCACATAAAACGCCTAGAATCCTGACATAAATATATCACGGCGCGTTAAATATATGCGTAGGTAAATCATCAGCTTATTTATTTTCATAACAATTTTGTTACAACTTTTCCCACAAATTTTACAATGAGAACATGAAATGCAGTACTTTCCCAAAGATTTCCGTAAAATCATTCATTACTCGTCTACTTTTCCCGTAGCTTAACCATAGCCTACACGCGTATACAAGACCTCAATGTTCACAGCGAATGACTGCGCGCTACTGCTCTCATCGACGTTATTGAATTATACATTACATCTCGAGCTATGATCGCACTCACTATATATACGCGCGCTCACAATGCCTGGCTAATTGAAACTAGGCCTCTCGGTTAATCGACTCGCGCGCGCCTGTAATACTCTCCACCCCATAAATCGGAAAAGGCCGTATATACAGAACGCCATTGGCCCCGATGCAAACTTTGAGGATATATCAACTCGTCCTTTCTCCACTGCGTGCATATCCTCACCGCCGTTGTGTACTGCAAAAACAGGGACAGCCGACAAGCAAGCGCTCATGGTTATATATATATATAATAAATGTAGCTAATGCAAGGGGGGAAAAATCGAGATGGAAAAATCGACAGATGGCCTATTAATAGGCCCGTGGATCGAGTAGTGGATCTTTATGTTTCTACGCGGGATGTGCTATGGTGCGAGGTACGAAATGCCGTTCTTTCTCTTTTTGCATAAATGTTTGAAGATAGGCGTATATAGATGAACGAGTTTGTGTGGAAGTCTGTGAATATACTTTGGTTGCACATAACATGTAGAATGAGGGATTTTTGGGAAATTGATATGGAGTAAAAATTGTAATTTCATTCGATAGTTAACTTTTATCATAATTCATGATAAGACTCACAGTAAAAGTGATATTTACTAAAATAAAATAGTGTTTATACTAGATCGATACTTGCTGTAATCGACAGAGAAAAAGTTATTTGTAAAATATAAGAATATTGTAAAAAAACTTCCATAAATTTGAAAAACCAATTATCCTTGGGAAGTGCGGGTACCTATAATTTTAATAATTTTCATTACATTTTTGAAGCTTCACAATACACGATTATTTCAGTTTAAATCTATATAAATTTTTCCCAATGAAAAAAAAACCATCCCATCCCAATCGAAAATCCCACATTTTTCTTAACACCACCATCCCGGCACATCAACAAACCGCAGACACTCACAACTGCGCCATTCAATACCACAACGAACGATTCACCTCTCTATACACGGGCGATTATACACAAACATGAAATAATCAATCGCCGCGCAACGATCAAACGCTCGATGTAAAAGTGATACACAGCGCGCGTCCGCGTGGGCGAGAGAAAGACTCTCGCTCGCTCGGCGTCTCCTTTATTTTTTCTAATTTCGCCGGCGAGACGCAAGCCCGTGCGGCGCGAGTGTACGGCGGGACCGCAGTCGCGCTACGCACGTCGCGCGCTCCGCATCGGTAGCTGTGATTCGGTTAAAGAGTGGTGAAATTTAAAAGGGATCGGTGTGCTGTTATAGTTGTAAAGAAAGGTGGTTTTGTGAGGTGAGATGGAGTGTTAAAGGTGTGGAAGGGAAAGGAAGTGTAGTGGAGTAAGTGGATAGTATTTTGGAAGGATTTTGTTAAAGTGATGATGTTTGAGATAGACGCGGTTACAGGCTCGTTCATTTGTAAATATTAGTGAATTGTGAGTGTTTGTTTTTCTTTTATAATATAAAATAAATTAAAAACGTCACGATTATGTTGCTCTTGTTAACGAACTATCGATAATTAAGTAACTAAATAATTTAAATTGTTTTAATTAAATTTTTATGTTAGACTTAAGTAGAAATGCCTCCATTTGATTTAACAAACAATATTGATTTATTTTCTGCTACGGTTTTATTGCATTAATTATAGTTTAATATATTTCTCATCTGATTGATTCATATTGAGTTTTTGTAATTCGATTGAAATAAGTTATTTTTATTAAAATATATTATTTTCAAACCGTGAATAGATGTTTTGTACCTTTTATACATAAATCACACTAAAATCAATTTTTTCAGTTTTTTTTCTGTGATAGCTTTTTTCATTTATTAATTTATAGTACAAAATGAAGCTACAAAAATTGTTTGCAATCTTCATTTGAATAAACTTGTATTGTTTGACTTCTTAGTTATAAAATTCTTTTATGTTTTACTATACGTATGCATTATTTAACGTGTGATTGAATAGCAGAAACGTTAAGTATGAATAACGCGAAAAATGTGCTGAAGTCGTAACTTTCGAAAGTCAATCTAAGAAACTGAGGTGTCAAAAACCTTTCTGTTTATTATTCAAATGAAAGCAAACTTTTGATCCCAGAAACTAAACAAGTTTTGGCGTTTTATGAATGCACGCACGGCTGTCGTAACTGGCTAGTTTTCTTTAGTACATAGCACGAACATAAATATGCAAAAGATTCGTGATCACTAAAATTTGTCGAACCTCGACTAATGATAACAGTTTTAATATTCTTATGCAAGTTCCAAACTAGTAAAACTCTAAAAATATAGTTTTACCAATTTTTTTTTCACTCAAATTAATTAGCTCTCTATAAATAGTTCCCATACTATATTAACATTGTTCGTATGTATTGAAACAATAACTTAAAACTTGCATAATAAACACTTCATCCCTCCCACATTCCACGAGATAATAATTAATACATTTTCAGCCAATTGCAGGTATCACCGTCCTCGTCATTTCCTGCTTTCACTGTAAATTACAAAGTTCACCCGACGCGCTACAATTAACATTCTACCTCTCTCGGCATCGAAAGAAACGTTCACCTCACCGTGCAACCGTTCCCCTCAGAACCAGGCTCATAAAACCCGAACTAACGCAAACTCATTTCTAAAGCGCCACTACTGCGCGTCGCCGTACAATCCAGCCAACGAAATCCCGTAATTCCACGGCACCGCGAAATTAACTCTCTCTTCCCGCAAGGCGACGACGACAAGCGCGGAACAATCGAGCGCATCTCTTCGCGCCAGCATCATCACCGACAGCCCGACAATGAGATATATACACTAGTTACAGAGGCAGTTGTCGCCGAGCTGCGCATTTAACAGAGCGCGGCGGTACTGCTAGTCAGTCAGCTGCGGAATCGCGCGCACGTTTTCAGACGAGCTGCGAACCGGAAGGCTGCGGGAAGAGAGTCGAGGAGGAGGAGGGTTGAAGTGAGCGAAGTGCTGTAGTTGAGTGGATGAGAGGAGTCGAGAGAGGATAGGGAATTTTTATTTTTTAATTCAGTTTGAGAGGAGCGAGGTTTTTGAGGATGGCTTTGAAAGTGATGCGTGTAGTTGGTGCGAGATGGAAAAAGTGGAGCGCGTGGAAAAATCGTGATGGTTCTGAGTAACGGTGTAGCGTGATTTAGAAGAATAGCCGGTTCTACATAAAACCAAAGTATTGTGAAATTAATCAAATTCTAATAAAAATATTTTTAAAATAAATTATATACATATACAGACACAATATCTATTGTACATTATTATTTCTCGAGATAAAGATGTAAACATTTTTATCAGGCGTCAACAATAATTGCGATTTGTTTGTGAGTAACGAATATTATACTTTTCGAAACGAAAATTAACTCTTGACAAATCCTTACTAATTTCGTAACTGAAACCCGTGTGCGTGCTATCTCAAACACGTCGCCATTAAAAACAATAGTGCGCTCACTTCCTCATTCGGCGTTGCTCACGTACTGCGGCGTTCCAGTAAACTTAAAATAACAGAAAAGCTGTTTCATTGTTTGAAAATATCTTGCAGGAAAATATTTTACAACTAGCGGGAATTCTTTTCGTGTGTGCATTGAGTAAGAATAGAATACGACGAGACTAGTTGCAAACAATACCGTGGACAGATGCTTCAACAGACCGGCATACTCTTTTATCGTTCGAGTTCACGTGATCCAATCTTCTCTTTGTTTCAAGCTTTATAAGAATTTTTCGCACGCAATCAATTCGATAATATCTGCTAATAATGATATAAAATTAAATCTATTCTCGTTCGCAATTTATCCTTAATTATTCGAAAATTTATACTTAACTTTCGTCCCATTGTTTTTTTAAAAAGATAAACCAAGAACATTTTCCAGTTGAGAAAATATTGTTAAATTTAAACGCATATATGCGTCTGTATGAGCTCCGAATGTATGAAACATTAAGATAAAGATCGACACCATTGTACGAGAGTAATGAGCAATACGCTTTTCGGTTCGCAGCGTAAAATTAACGCGTTAAAGCTCTGTAATGTGACACGAACACGTAGCAGTTTTATTGCTTACAGATTTATTATCGAACGTAAAACCGTGTTAGGCGTGGAAATTTACATTAAAGCGCTTTCCATAAAACTTTGGCCGCAAAACCAAAAAAATTTCGTAAATATTTCATGTAGAAAGGAAACTAGAAGCTGTAACTTTTACAAACCATTATTCTTACAAATTTCATCATAATATTTAACGATAAAAAATTATTCTTAAGATATCACATTACCTAAACTATGTTACCCCAATGACTACAACGTAAAGTTAACAATAACTATTCTTTCGAATAGGCATCTACACATTCAACCTATAAACGAAGTAGCCAAAATGAGCCTACGATGGATCCACGAGAACCTGGAGCCGCCGAACGTGGACGAGGAGTGCAGCGATATCGACGACAGCTGCAGCGAGGGGAGCTACGATTCGGATCTGATGTCTACCGGCGACGACAACAGTAACAACAACAATAACGGCACGTCGAGAACGAAGCGAGAGATGATCAGGCACACGACGACAGTCACCTTCGACAAAAATGGGTAAATGTTTTTAATAGCGTACTTGCGGATATCATTAAAATAGGGTTAAAGAAAAGTTAAACGAATTAAAAAGTCATTGCGTACTTCATAAATTTTGCCGTGACTCATTTGACAATTGATGAAGACGTAATCCTGATGATGTAATTAATGGATGTGACTTGAGATAAGTAATACTGATAATATTGCAGAGATACAGTATAAGACTGAGATGTTATAAAGTGGTTGGTATATAGCAAATTAACTACTACTGTGAATTGTACTTGATTGTATTTGAATAGATCTATCAACAAATGTAAAAAAGTTCTATATGGTGTAATTATTACAATTATCTAATTAGTAAAATGATTATTTTAATATAATAGCTGAAAAATATTTTAATTATTTGAGCATAATAATTCACTTTCACTGTATAGAAAGTGTATTTTGAAGTAGTTTAAAAATGAAAATTAATCTTGACATTCTCTGAGAGTAGTTTCTCTTATTAAATCATCTAATTATAATAATTGAGTGTATATATATATATATATATATATATATATATACACTGATTTAATTACAGACATAATAGACCATTCAGTAATGAACACGTAATATGCACTTAGACAACTCAATTGCAAGGCGAAGATTTATTAAATTGATTTATTGTTTCAGTAATTACAAAAATAGATTCATTAGAATATATCATATATGTTTATTACTTAATATATATTTAAATATATATGTTGCATATATTCAACGTAGATTTAATAGAAACCTCATTGATTAGCACCTATTACTCTACCCAATTCTAATCAACTCGCTACAATCAACTATACGAAGTTAAAATTTATATACATATTTTTTAAGCTTTTACAAATAAATATCTATCTATATATCCACCTGAAATTAAAAAAACACATCTTATCACTTTCACTGTCATACGCACATCACAAAGAACTTTTATAAAAATACCCGCTAATTACACTCCGTAACTAACCTTTCCGCCATCCCTATATATATACTCACACACACACACACACACACACAGACACACAGACGCACTCACACTTATATACACACCGCCATGGAGAAAAATTCTTTCATCGAAGGCTAGCGCCGCTCAGCCTCTCCCGCTATCTACAATACACTCGAGCGCGAAAAAAATCGCTGACGCTGCCGCGTGCGCGCATTTAGCAACTCGAGATCAGAGCTATAGCCTCGCTTCTCTCTGTATTTTTTTTTCCTCGTATATACCTTTACATATATATATATATATATATATCGCCTGCTGCGCGCGCATATAGAGTGTAACGTGATTAATTTCTCTCTTGAGCGCGCGCTCACACGCATAAGCGCGGCAATGTCAGCGGCAGGTCAACGGGCGCTGCCGCCGCCGCTTCTGATTGAGAGATAGGATATAGGTGTGCCGGGAAAACTATGATGATGGACGCGTAACGATATGTCTAGTGGCCTTGGGGGGTGATAATCGCGGGATCGTGCTCGAGAGCGACGCTTCATTTTTTTTCTCGCTTCGGCGGCGCGAGTCTGTGCGGGGTATGAATGTAATAAAAATTATCGTTTGGTGATAATTTTTGTTAGTATTGGGTTATAGAGGATACGAATCAAATAGTACCATCGGTTTTCGGTTATTTATAATTTTTTTTATTACAGATGGGTCCTTATAATACAATGTTATTTAATTAGTTTTGTGATTACATTTGCGATGTGCGATATTATGTCATAAGATTTAGTGCGAGTATCTGTTACAGTAATTAGATTAATAATGTAATACCTAACACTGTTCAACTGAGAAATTAGATTTTGATAAACAATGTTTTCTAACACTACTTTACTATTACGTGAAATTAAAAGAAAAAGATATCATAAATATTATCTTATAAAACAATATAAGGCGACCAAAATATGCATTTAGGATCAAAAGCATAAAATCACATATTCTCTAAATTATTACCACACATTTTTAAATAATGTTCCCTTCGACACGATCAAATTACATAACTCTTTCGTGGAATCAATGTATATAGCACTTTCCACTTACACGCGTCACGCATACACTACACCGCAACAGCAGCTCGCACTCGCGCGCTTTACTGAAAAATTCTAGGTCGAGAAACTCGATCATCGCACATCTCAACCATATGATTCACCGACTTTTTCACAATCGCTATATTAATAATTAAAATTCAATTAAAATCCATCAGTCTTCGCGACAATCACCAGCCTCGCGAGCACAACCACTCTATGTACACATTCGTATTCCAGGCGCCAAATTAAACGACATCTTCTCAATATGTATATAACCCATCCCGTCCCACAGCCCTAGCTATTCACAGCTCCAATTACCGAAAAGAAAAACAACGAAGCAACACATACAGTATAGTACTTTTAATTGACGCGTTCGCGCGGCCTTGAATCACATCTTTTCGCCCTTGTAAATGCGGGCGAAACCGGAAAACATGTACACTCCAGCGCGCCCGATACACTGGAACGATATATATATATATATATATTATATAGAGTCGCTGCTAATTTTAGGCTCATCATGCGTCCACTAAGATATATAGTATGCGCATCACGTACGATTTTTCTCGCATGAGATAATGGCTTTATATATTGCGTCTTTAGGCCGCGTGCGTGCGCATGAACGCGTACGTCTTCTAGGAATAGGTCGTACGCGCGCGCACGCGCCGTTAATTGGATTATATTGGGAGATGCGCTGGAGCGTGTGCAGGAGGTATATAGGGAAACGCAGAGTGCACTTCGTATTCGGAGTTAATGAAAGATGCGTTCGAGGTTAAGTGGTGTTTTATAGAGCTATTATATATTTTGGGTGCAGGAAATCGATTTAAAAAGCAATACGCGCGTCGTAATTCAAAATCTTAGAATAGTACGCTTTTAATTTTTTTACACCGGTTAAATGAGTGTGTGTGCGTTGTGGTATAAAATATTTTTAATTTTGAAATCGATTTCTTTTTTTTACATGAACCTTTTTATTTTATAAATATCGTTTATTTTTATTCTATTCTTTTCTATATATTTAAATTAAAAGGTTTCACTTAAAGTTTCATGAAGTTTTGTCACTTTATAGTAGAAATATTAATAATAATTTATAGTATTTGTATAAAAAAAATATTATTAAATGAACAAACGTACATTAGCCTTGTTTTTGACCAACGTAATAATTTATCAAAAGAGGTAAATTTGGGCTACGAGAGACTCGCTCTAAAAACAAACTTAATGCGAATTAAAATTAACTAACTCAATATGCTTAATTTGCATTTCCTAATTACATCTACTACTTTACAACAGTTACGTTTACTATTATGTACATAAACACATTCGCAGCCTTAAAAAAATCTGTTATATAATATAAATCGAACACAAAAATTATATCATTAAAAATCATGAATGATGTGTCAGAAAACCACTGTACACAACGGAGACGCCGGAAAAACCGTTGGTGCAGCCATGCGGACCCTGGGACCCCCAGCAAGCGGCTAGCAACCAGATCTGCCAATCTATGAAGCTGAAGTTGTTCTCGCGAACCGGCTACTACATCGGAATCACTGCGTCTGGTCAAGCGAGGGGTTTTTCCGCTGACAGCACTAACGAAGCTCATGGTGAGTAACATGTCTTTCTTCTATTTTTTTAATAAGAAAATTCAACTATAGACGTTTTTTTTTGTTATTTTTATACCTATAGAATAAAGCATCCAGTAAATTTCAATACCTCATACAAACATTAGCCTTACTAATAACGTAATTGTAATTTTTCAGTCCGCCTCATCGTATGTCCAGTCTCCTGCGGCGTGATTCGCCTCCAAAACGCCGAAACTGGCCGCTACCTCGCGTTCAATGCCACAGGCCACCTATACGGCGAGGTATGTAAGCGCCCACTCACAATGTCACGCAATAAAAAATGATACAGCGCAAAAAATATAACAATTCCATGGTCCCATAGGCAAAGATGAACAAGGACAACACAGAATGGGAGCAGTGGAACATCGGCAGCTACGACGCGTTCCGCTCGCACAAGCACGCGGAGCAGGGCTGGTGGCTGGGCATTAAGAGAAACGGCCGGCACAAGCCCGGCCCGAAGACATCCTGGGGCCAGAAGGCCATACAATTCTTGCCGATCCGTCTGGCGTAACGAATGAGACGCGCGAGCAAATCGCACGGCGCGGCTGTCGTCGTTTGTCGCCGTCGTTGAAGTTATAGTAGTAATTTATTTTTTATCTTTCTATTTGTTGCTTTGATGAGTCTGCCCATCAAATAAGTAAATGATTTATTTTTTCATATAATTGCGCTTATAATGGTTAAGTAGTAGAACGATATCTCTGTACGGCAAAAAATAAATATCTACTCGGTTAATTTAATGTAGAAATAATACGAGTATAGCAAATAAGCGTGAAATTAAATAAATAAATATGTAATTCGTATGTGTTATCATACGGAGACAAGCAAATCTTTTGCACAACTCTATGTAGAGATAATCCGGAAAGAAACTGATATTCTCATATATATTTTCACCTACAACCATCCCAGAAGTATTTCTGAAGAACCTCACTTGTACAGTATTAAAAATAATAAACACAAGATTAACATTACGATACTTACCGTTATAAATTATTTCCTCCCTTCATAACTACAATAGTTCTATTTTTAGCATTCTATAAATGATCAGACGTGTCATTTTTGTCGTTTATTAATTTATTTTCGAAAATACAATGTATCATGGACTTCTCTTTGAGCCTTCATAGAGAGAAGACGTGTGTTTACAAACGCCCCAAGCAACGCGATAGCCTCTGTATTTCTTACATTTCTTAAAGTGTAAAAATTCAAAAATGGCTCTTCGTAATGAAGTTCCATCAACTCAAAGCTCCCCCAAAGTGTTTTCTTACACAGTTAAAAGTACAAGTGAAATAAGTTATTATGCAAGTGCAGCTCAAAATCATTAATTCCCTAAGCGATCCCAATGATTAATCATGGACTGTTTTGAAGGTTTAAATCTGACTGATTAGACGTGTGCTATAGCGGAAATTGTTGGAAATATTATGTACCCAACAAGAATCTCGAATTGGTAAATGGGTTGACTGATTAAAGCAGAATTAAATATAAGTATAAGCAAGGTTATCAATAAGTCTAGTTCAGTTTATACAGCTGAGGGTTATGCGCTATCAAATGCCCTCAATATACTTAGCTCTCGTAAATCCTAATCGAAATTATATAATATTCTCTGACTTGTTAAGCGCTCTTTTAACTCTCCAATTCCTTAAACACACGCCAACTGTAAATCCACATATTTTTGAAATCAAACGAAAATATAACGTTTATATCTCAATCAATTGAGCAAGATGATTCTATATTAATACCGATTACAGATTTCTATGAACAATTCAGAAAACTCGCTAATGTACAGACTCAACGCTAAAATTAATGTAACCGATAACAAGATCTGTGGGTGCAAATAGAGTATGATGAAGACGTAAACCATGTATTATGTCAATGTAAATTATATGATGTTGAAAGATCAAAATTAGTAAATAACCTTAAAAAAATTCGACTGTATCTACCATTATGGAAAGTATTATAGAAAAACCAAATAACATCCAAATGTGTGCATATACATATGTACATTTCTCGAAAAATGCGATTTGTATATTTCATAAAATTGTTAAAATAATACAATGTAAATACTACTATGCAAAATCTATTATTTGCACAGCTGTATAAGTCTCAGTGATTGGGACTTGAATAAGCTTAAATAAAAAAAAAACAATGTATCACATGACCAAGGAGGATGTGAATGACGAAACGTAGCCAAACTAACATTATAAAGCTAATAAGTAGTCAACAGACCGACCAGCGACACATTAATAAAAGGCCGCGGGGCGTATATGCTTACCACATCTCAGATGCACATCATACGACATCCAACCGTCGCAACGGACAATAGTACAACGTATTCACCTCTCGACTGTCTCGTTCTAACAAGCTGATTACAATAAAAAATAAAAAACATCTTATCTTATCTTATCTTAAAGAAGAAATAAATAACTTGTTGGCGATTCAAAAAAGATAACGTGGAAAACTGTAGCTGGAGGATAGTTGTGATCCGATGCATATTTTTCTGGGATATAGTCAGTGCTAACGATACTCAGTGTGTGCGTGCTACTTGTGAATTTCAGTGCTTATTGGTTACTATCCTAGTGTCGTAAGAAAGTGCGTTATTACGAGTGTAGAGTGACAAGATAAATGAACGGAATATTCAACGGTCAGGGTAATTAAGAGAGCGTGAACAGTAGAGTGCTCCATCTATTTTTATACCGAATTTCATTTTTTTTGTCGATGAAAAGAATTATGCTATTTCTCCACAAACTAGAATTCGTAAATAAGGTTTTATTCTATGAATACAAACAAATCCACCGAAATTAAAACTTAGAATCGTGAAAGATTTTCTCGTGACATTTTTTTGCAGCTTACTTTCTCATTTATGTAGCTTAGAAAAACGCGAAAACATACCGAATTTTGTTGTATAGACAAACGTTATAATTAAACATATGTGACAAATCTATTATTCAAAAATATTTTGTACCTAATTAAAGTTGAAATAATTTTGAAAACTTTTTTCTTGAATTTTGTATATTATGTGATTCAAAATTTGACACAACATATCTAACGAAAATTGTTAGTGAAATAAATATTCAAAGATTTGTTAATATATTGTCTCAACAGTTCTTCATTTTGATCGCGTTTTTATCGATGCCAAGTTAAATTCAAAGACGTAAACAATAATTTTTTTTTATTATTTCATTTTTTACCATAGATTTAGTTAATCTCTTTTCCAATAATTTCATTTATTATAGTTAACGTAAACAACCTTAAAAGTATAGACGCAAAATTATATTATCTCATATGAGTTATGACTTACGTTTTATACAGAAGTCAATTACTATCGTTGGTTCCTTAATTTAGAATTTTTAGCTCTGCAAAAAAGCTTTAATTTTGTCGTGTTCGCTTCTACATGAGGGATTCTACAGTTTATCCATAATTAGAAGGTTCAAAGAATAAACAAAAATTGAGGCATACCCTTGTTATAACTTTTTTCTTGTTCTACAAATGGTCTTGAAACACTGTTCTTATCACATATCAATTTTCCTTATTAGAGTTTAAGATGAGAAACGTGGACATAAAACGGACACTGATGACTGATCAATATTAAACTCCCCTATCAACAAATTTTATTACATCAAATTAATTCAAGAGCTTGAATTTAACCTAAAAATTGTTAAAATCGGATAATCCTGTAAAAGTTACGTCAATATGAAAACCGCAAAAAAAAAACAAGCGATTTATCCAGTTTCACGTAATCCTTAAGATTTTAATCGTTTTTTTTTATGATTTCTTGTAATTTTTAAATGTATGTAACTTTGTACAGAATTGTCCGATTTTAACCATTATAGCTCGAATTGAAGTTATTTGTCTACTTTAATTTTTTTTTTGCGGAGTTGTATAAGTGATTCCTCAGTGACGGATTTTCGTGCACGTTTCTCATATTAAACAGGACTGCTTTTGAATATTAAAAACCTTGTCTCGTCTATTATATGCTATGGAGAAAGAGAAAAAAATTATTACAGAGATGTGCCTAAAATTTTTTTTAACCCCCTGAGTATGGGTTAATTATAGAATTCCTCATATGTGAAATAAAAGTTCAAGAGTACGTATTTTACATCGAGGAATGTACAAACTTGTATAAAAACGCGTTTACCGTTATATTAAAATTTATTTTTAATTCTTTAGTAAATATCATCACGAAAAATGATGCTATGGAAAAACAGACTATTACTATGCGCTCTAGCCATCATCGTGAATATTCATTCAATCGAGGGTCTGCGGATCCTTGGGCTGTTTCCGTTCCAAATGAGAAGCCACACTTGCATGGGCCAAGAACTCATGCGCGGTTTGGCCTTGAAAGGCCACCAAGTCGACGTCTACTCACACTTCCCGCTGGAGGAACGAGTTCCCAATTACAATGAGTTCAGTCTGAAGGGATCATTGCCAGCGACGACAAATAATTTAACATGGAATTTCATCAGTGCATGTAGGCCAATAGATTTTATAAGGGTGGTATTAACCTTTTAGCTGCGGGGGTGGTCGATATATCGACCAGCAGTCAGGTCGGGGACTCTACCTGAGATATCCAGTGATTTTATGTATAAATTTTGCATTTTATAAAAGGTCAATTTGTACTGAAATTCCCCCGCAGCTAAAAGGTTAAGAAGATCATCGGAGGCAATGTGCAAGCTTTTGCTAGCGAATCCATACTTTCAGAAATTGAGAGAAAATCCGCCAAAAGATCCGCCTTATGATCTTATAATTATGGAGGTGAATTTATAAATACTGTTGAAAATAATTGTATTAAACATCAACAATGGAATGTTGGTTGAAAAGATTCAGTTAAATGTGTAAACAATAAGTCTCGTAAATTTTGTTAAATCTACTACAGATTTTGTTTTACCAAAATTATGGCATTCGATTATCGAAACAAATAAGTAAAAAATGTTTATCTCATAGCACGTTATTATTACAGTTCTCGCAGTCACATTGTTTCATCCATTGGGGTCGTTTTTTAAATATACCGATAATTGGAGTTGTAACGCTACCCACTCTCGATTGGATGTATACACCTTTGGGAAATCGACCTAATCTCGCAGTCGAGTCGAGTGTATTTCATCCCTACACCGCCCCGATGACGTTTTCCCAACGATTAAACAATGTTATAACGTATTACGTGACCGGTGCTGTATTTGATTATGTTATAAGGCAACAAGATAAGTATGTGCAGCAAATTTTCGGCCCTGATTATTCGAGCAATACAGAAGTTGTGAAAGATTTTTCCTTGCTATTGGTAAATCAACACTGGGCATTAAATGGAATCAGACCATTGGTTCCTGCTATTGTGCCCGTTGGAGGCTTGCATATTGTCGACAGTAATGAAACTCTATCACATGTGTGTACCATCTGATCTTGCACAGTTACTATTAGAAAATTTTACGAAACATTATTATAAAGTATTTTTAGGAAGTACAAAAATGGCTGGATGAGAGTACAGACGGATGTATTTACTTTACATTTGGATCAATGATGAAAATTGAAACTTTTCCCAAATATATAATAAAAGCCTTCTTTAGAGCATTTAAAAATATTGCACCTGTTCGAGTACTCTTAAAAATTGTTGATTCAGAGACATTGCCACTAAAATTACCGTCAAACGTGTTTATACAACCTTGGCTACCACAAATACAAGTCTTAAGTAATTATGACAATTCCAGTACTTTATTTTTCTCCAATGCCATGTACAAAAAATAAAGCTAGGGAAAAATTTAGGAAAAGTTGGGCAATGAAACAATACCAAACTTCTTAATACGTAATAGAGATATTTTATTAAGTTAACAGATATTTGATACAAAAATTATTGATGAAAATACAAAATTCTATTCGAAAAGAAAGTTTGACAAACTTCTTAAAACGTTTTATTATAAATTAAAAAGTTTGGCACTGTTTTATTACTTCAATTTCTCCAACTTTCGATCGTTTCTCGAACGCAATTTTTTACTCAAGATATTTCTAATGTAAATATATTTGTATGTTTTAGAGCATAATAATATTAAAGTTTTTGTAACGCATGGAGGTCTGATGAGTACACAAGAATCTATCTTCTATGGTATTCCTATGGTAGCTATACCTTTATTTGGTGACCAACATTTGAATACAGACGTATACACAAAAAAAAATATTGCTGTAAAAATAGATATACACGAAATAACGGAAGAGATTTTTACTAGAGCGCTATATAAAGTTCTTTATGATCCATCTATCAGGTAATTAATGATTGAATTATTTAACGATCCCGAAAAAATTGTTTT